>JALQSN010000461.1:0-40489 GCA_023690525.1 Holotrichia oblita | reverse complement strand
AATCCAGCAACGCCCCAAACCTCGCTTTGTGATGAGTTGCCAAACGCTTGCATTGTTTTTGCAGTTCCTCGTCTTTAAACATTTTGGAGTATGCGGCGGACTTTTTGTGTGCCAACTCCTCCGCAATCATCAGTTCGGACAAGACCTCCAGATTTTTAGCATCCAGTTTTTTCGTCATATCTTTCTCCTTTGCTTTTAGTTTTAAACATTAAATCCAATTTTATACTTTTATCTACTGCTTTGAAATTTTTGTGTTATACTATAAAAGACAAATTACAAGGAGAACTTATGAGAATAGCGTTGATAGCGCATGACCGCAAAAAAGAACAAATGATACAACTTGTAAAAAAACACTGCGGCACGCTTGCACGGCATTGTCTGTATGCAACCGGCACTACCGGACAATTAATCATGCAGGAAACAGATTTGCCGGTTACAAGGATGAACAGCGGACCGCTCGGCGGGGACCAGCAGATAGGCGCACTTGTTGCTACGGACAGTTTGGACTTAATTTTATTTTTACGGGACCCTATGACCGCCCAGCCTCACGAGCCGGATGTTTCGGCTCTTTTGAGGTTGTGCGATGTACACAATGTCCCCACCGCTACAAATCTTTCCGGAGCAG
Organism: Holotrichia oblita; assembly: GCA_023690525.1. Classification (NCBI taxonomy): domain Eukaryota; kingdom Metazoa; phylum Arthropoda; class Insecta; order Coleoptera; family Scarabaeidae; genus Holotrichia; species Holotrichia oblita. Next base: position 39,864 of record JALQSN010000461.1, on the reverse strand, counting down.
AAATAATGCTGAAACATTTAGCCGACTGCGACGAAAATAACAAAGCGTATTAATCAAAATTGAAAACCGGCCGCCGGCTAAACCGGCGGCTTTAAAACAGTATATAATTCTGCTATTATAAGTTCATAAATTTGTATAGAACCTGATTTTACCGCACACGCTAATTTCATGGAAAAGAAATGTGTTTTTATTATCGGAGCGTCAAGCGGCATCGGATATGAAACTGCAAAGGAATTAGTTGCGCAGGGACACACAGTTTACAACGGTTCCCGCAGCAAATGTAAGATTAAGGAAGTTATCAATGTGTCGCTTGATGTTACAAGCGACAAATCGCTTACCCGTGCGATAGACCGCATACTCGAAGACTGTAATCAGAAACTCGGCGCACTGATTTACTGTGCGGGCGTTTCTATGGCGGCGCCTTTGGAAGTAACTCAGGAAGAGGATTTCCGCTACCTGTTCGAGGTAAACTTTTTCGGTTTTGCAAAAACGCTTCAGTATATAATTCCGGTAATGCGCAAGCAGAAGTCAGGGAAGATAATTGTGGTAAGTTCGATGGCGGGCTTGTATCCGGTGGCATTTGACCCCTTTTACAACGCAAGCAAGGCTGCGCTTAATATGCTTATTAAATCATTGGAAATCGAACTTGCTCCGTACAATATTAATCTGACTGCGATAATGCCCGGCGGTACTGCGACGGAATTCACGCAAAAAAGAAAGGTGTACTCCGGCGAGGCGGTGGAAGACTACAAGGAAAAAATGAACAAAGCAGTGGCATCTTTAGCGGAGAGCGAGCAGTGCGGTATGCCGCCGGAAAAGGTTGCGGAAAGCATTGTTTCCGTTCTTAATGCGCAAACGCCGCCGTTAACCGAAGCGGTCGGGCTTTCCAACAAGGCAATCGCTTTTGCCGACAAAATTCTTCCCGAAGCCGTTACGGCAACAATGAATAAAAATAAATATCATCAAACGGATAAGAAAAGTTAAATATTACTTACATTAAACAAATTTATCGAACACGGTCTTTTCCCGAAACCTCACTGAGATTTCGGGAAAACCTTTTATTTAAAGTATTAACTAAACAATTTTTTGAAAAACTCAACCAGCAAATGCAGCAAACTGTCGTCATAAGCATCAAGCGGTACAGCGGGCGCAACAATAAACATTCTTACCGCAAAACAGCAACCAAAATTACCGCAAGCGCAACGCAAAGGTAACTAAACCATTTTTTCTTTATAATTTCGGGTTTGGCGGTAACGGCGACTAATAATCCTGCCCCTATTACGCTGTAAAACCAAAGCGGGTGCATTTCAAACGCCGCTTTAAAATCAAGACGCAAAGCGGCAAGATTTCCTCTGGTAAGTCCGCAGCCCGGACAGGGCAGCCCGAAAAGCAGTTTACTTAGACAGGCAGTACCCAAAAGCAGCGACATAGTTACCGCATATGCAGTAAACACAAGGCCGAAACATGCTAATCGAACCCATTTATTTTTCCAAAGCAACAAAATACTGCGCCCTTTGTTTTCCACCGCTTTATAATAACATACGGGAGCATTAAATGCCCCCGTATTTTAATTTTTGTTTATTACTAATTAAAACTTGTAGCCGCCGTCGCCGTAACTGCCGTTTCCGCCCTGACCGCCGCCGTAGTTTCCGTTTTGGCGGATTTGTGCAACAGCGTTAATATCGCTTTGCATTAAACACATATTAATTATCGGGCCGACGCCTGCGCCGAAAATCGCAAGTATCAGATAAAGCACACCGTTGTCATTGCCGTGCAAATTATGTTCGCGCTGCAGTTGTGCAATGCGCTGACCTTGTCTGTAGTACCAGTAGAACATATAAATACCGCAGGTAATGATACTAAACAAGAAAGCCATACCGCCGCTGCTTACGCTGCCGTCCCTTTGATTCAGAGAACTTTCTATTTCGTTTGTAACTACAATGAACCAGTAAAGATTGTAAATTCCGCAGGTGATTATCGTAAGGAAAATCATCATCGGCACACTTCTTTGTTGAACCATATCTCAAACTCCTTTTAATCAGCATAACTCTGATTGTGAAAAATGTCAATATGTCTTGAATATTAAAATATGATAAATTTAATTGAAATATTAGCAAAATTAGTTTATAATTCTTCCTAAGAAAGTTATGTCCGCTAATCGGACCGGAGGAAGAATGAACATCATCAGAACAAAAGCCGTGGAACTTTCCACAATACCGGCAATAGCATACAAACAAAAACTGGCAAGCGGCGGCGCAGGCGTAAAAATTTTACGGCTGGACTGTGCCGATACTGCTGTTTTAACGATTGATAAAAGAACGGGAGACGGCGTTCCCTTCGGCAAAATCAACGGCGAACTGTTTCCGTCTAAAACGCTGACCGAAGCGTTAGAACTTACCAAAGGCCTGCCCTACTCTGCAAGAGGCGGCGTAACGCTTAATTACGGACAAGTAGCGGCGGAAGCGGAACTGGCAGAAGTCGTAGACGAAACCGGCACAGGAAAACCCTGTCTGATAAACAGCGAAGAGTATCAGGCAATTGTAAAAGCGTACACCAACGAAAAAGAAAAACTGGACTACCAAAGGATGAACAAGGACTTCATCCAGTTTGCCGACAAGAGTAAAGTTGTTGCTAAAATGGTAAGCGAAAAATGCCTTGTAGAAGACATTTTAGTTTTTGTAATTCAAAGCAGATCTGCATTTTTAAGCAAGAAAAAGGACAGTTTAACAGTTGAAGAAACTAAATCTTTAATTGAAACACTTGATGAAATCAACCTTAGAAGCGCATTTAAGGAACTGACCGCACACCTCAAAAAGATGCTTGCCAACGCAAAAAGGTAATTATGAATTTTAAAAATTTAAGCAAATCAGAAAGCCTGCTGATTGTCCTTGCGATTTATGTTGTTGCAATCGGGGCGGGCGTCGGGTTTTACATTCTTACAAACCTTCTTTTCAATGTAGAAAGGATTTGGCTGCAATTACTGCTGGCAAATGTTTTTACAACCGTTATCGTTTACCTGTGCAGTGTTGTTACAAACAATTCCAGCGTGTACGACCCCTACTGGAGCGTTTTGCCGCCTTTTCTTGTACTTGCTGTCATTTTGTTAAGAAACTCTGCGCTAAATCTTGTAGATTACTTAATGCTCTTTGCCGTGTTTGTTTGGGCAGTAAGGCTGACGCTAAACTGGGCAAGAGGCTGGAAAGGATTTAAGCAGCAGGACTGGCGCTACAAAAGGTACAAAAAGCGGTTTCCTAAGCAATGGCAGTTGATTAACTTTTTCGGAATACAATTAATGCCCACGCTTATTGTGTTTCTTGCGCTCACCCCTTTGTACTTTACACTCAATCAACCTACAAACTACTACGCCGAGATATTTGCATTTATCGGCATGGGAATTTGTCTTTTGGCAACTCTGTTGGAATTTGTCGCAGATGAGCAAATGCGTAAATTTAAACAAGACCAGGCTAACAAAGGTAAGTGTATTCAAAGCGGCTTGTGGAAGTATTCCCGCCATCCCAACTACTTCGGAGAAATCCTTTTTTGGACAGGGATTTTTGTAAGCAGTTGTTACGGCTTTAAACAGTACGAACTTTTCGGGCAGGACTACTTTTTCTTTGCAATTCCCGGCTTTATCCTTATGATGCTGATGTTTATCTTTATCAGCATACCGCTTATGGAAAAGCATCTTATCAAAAAACGCCCGTCTTACAAACTTTACAAAAAACAAGTTTCCCCGCTAATCCCGTGGCTGCCTCTAAAAACAGTTTCCGCCCCCACTGCGGAACTAAACCAATGCGAAACTCAGGCAAGCGAACAGGCGCAGGAAACCGCATCGGATGATGAAACGGATTAGTAAAAACTAATTTAACAATCGAATAAAAATCAAAATCCGACATAGCGATGTCGGATTTTTCACATTTTATCTTTAAATTTATTACTTTAGATTTTCCCATTTTTTATCTTAATGTTTTGTTTGTGCTTATTTCACTCCGCCGTTGTTGCCGCCTTGTGAATTTCGTCTTTGGTCTGCCTGCCTGTACTGCTCCATGCGTTTTTTCTTGTTGGCTTTAGAAAGGAAGCACAGTCCCGTTATTATTCCTCCGATTATTATTAAAAACGGCCAGGTATATCCGAGGATTAAAAGTATGCCCTGAAAAAACACCAGCACAGCCTTTCCGCCGCCCTCAAACGCTTCGCCAAGTTGCTGACCGAACGACTTCTCCGGCTGCTCTGCCGGCACATATTTTTCATAAAGATTAATCGTAACCGCACTGTATTCCACCATGCTGTCGTACTTGTTTAAATCCGAGTTTAAGTTGTTTATCTGCTGAATAATCCTATTAATTTCTGCGGTGATGGTCATTATATCGCTTATATTTTTTGCGTCCGCTAAAATTTTCTGATATGCCGTTCTTTGCGCTTCAAGCAGTTCTATTTGGTTTTTCTTGTCAGCGTAGTTAAGTGAAATGTCGGTCGCAGTTTTGCTGTAATCATCTCTTTGCCCGTTTGCCGAAACCGCATCCACAAATTCGTCCAGTCTGTCGTTTAGTATCCTTGCGACAAAGTAACTTCTGCCCTGGTAATCATTTTCTACATCAAACCACTCGCCCGAATCTTTTTTTATGCTGTTGCGGATTAGTTTTCTTGCCTGCCCGATGTCATCGGCGGTAAGGCTGAATTTAACATTGTAAATGATTTTTCTTGCGGAAACAAAATCAATGTCGCCGGAAGTTTCATCACCACTTTGACTGTCTCCTCCCGAATTGCTTTCTCCCTGCCTGCCTCCGCCCGATTCGCCGTCAGTATTGTCGTAACCGCCGCCGCTGCAAGCGGTAAACGCAAACACTAGCGCAATTAAAACTGCCAAAACTAAAAATAATTTCTTATTCATAACCCACCTCTTTGATTGTTCACTTCTAAAACAAACAAGAGGTTAGTTTTGTCCGGAAAAGATTAAAAAAATTTACTCAGCAGAATCAAATTCTGAAAATTAAACGGCAATCTTACTTCTTAGATTAACAGCAAACCACAGTTTGACATTGCGAAATTAGATTAGTTTCCTTTCTCTTTTAAGCGCATTTGCCGCTTCTTTGTCCTGTACGCTTACACGGAAACTTTCTTTAATTTTTTGAATAGATTTGTTATGTGTAAAATCGTTTAATTTGTTTGACTTCAGATACTCTAATGTTTTTTCGGGATTGTCAATGAAGAACACTGAAACAAGCCAGGCCTGCACCATGTTAAGGTAGTACTCTTGAGAATTTATGCCATCAAGCACCTCAAAAACTTTTCCCCTAAACTCGTCCGCACGGTAAAATTTAAGCATTAAAACTATACCGCAGCGAGCCGCCCAAACCGATTTGTTTTCTGCCAACGCTTTGACAAAATCCCAATGCTTACGGGGGTTTTTACCGATAAGACAAAAATACATGCAGACGCTATCGACTAAAGCCCAACTGTCGATTAAAGGCAAATATTTGTTAAAGTAGTTAAACGCAGTCGCCTCATCTTTAATCATCGTAACAAGCAAGCCGAAAATCATTGCTTTTTCAAAGCAGTCAACGGTTAAGTTGTCTAAAAAGGAAAGCATATTCCCTTTAGCAATCATTTTGACAATACTGCGCAGTACAGGCGTTCTTACTCCTAAGACAGTTGACGGCGAATTGACAATTTTTGCGGTGAATTTTTGAAATTCCGGTTCGGCGTAAGATTTTAAAAGTTTGTCAAGTTCCTCAAGATCTTTCGCCGTCCAGTTTTGTTTTACCAGATTATCCATACTGCGCAGTGTAACATAACTTAAGAATTTTTTCTACCGTTTCGCTTTTCTGTTTTCATTTTAATTTTTTGTCCATAATTAAAGCGGAGGTTAATATGAATTTAGAAAACACGCAAACACTTAAAAATCTCGCCCGGGCATTTGAAACCGAAACAAGGGACGGCGCAAAGTACCAATTTTTAAAACAAACTGCGGAAAAACAGCAACTTAAATTTGTTGCAAATGTATTAAAGGTTCTTTCTACAAATGAAATGGCGCACGCTAAAATCTGGTGGGATTTAATAACAAACAAGGACAAAGTTTCGTTCAAAAACATCGATGTAAAAGCGAACTTCCCGTTTGATACCGGTGAATTTGCCGAACAATTTAAAATAACGATGAACATTGAAAAAGAGGAAGGCGAAACGCTTTACCCCGATTTTGCCAAAACTGCTAGAAAAGAGGGCTTTGAGGAGGTTGCAAAAAAGTTTGAAATGATTGCCGAAGTAGAAAGAGCACATTCTCAAATTCTGCAGCAGATTTATGACGGATTAAGCAACGGCTCGCTGTACAAAAGCAATGAACCGACCTTATGGAAATGCTCCGGCTGCGGATACCAAAGCACCGGAAAAACCGCTTGGAAAACCTGTCCCGCCTGTGAAATGCCTCAAGGCTACGCAATAAAACCCGGCGTTCTAGCGTAAATGAGTTTTAAGCAACAAACAATTACAATGCAGAGCGGTGCGCAGTATGGCTTTCAGAGTAACAAAAATCGGCAATACTTAGTTAGTCAAACCGCTCCGCTCTGTTAACCCCTCCTAATGAGGGACCCTTTACGATTAAGTAAAAAGAAATCTGTGGCAATTTTTTATTTATCAAGTTGTTTAATACATAAGAGAGCAATTCATCGACGGTAGGCACTGCGATTTGCGGTAATTTGACTAAACAAAAAACGGGAAGTTTTAAACTTCCGTTTTTTTTACAATGTTTTTTTCCTGTTGCTGTTGTTTTACTTTCTGTTTCCCACTACTAAAAGCAGCAAACGCAGTATTTGTAAAAACAGCCAAATCAGCGTTACCATCAGGCCGAACGCTGCACGCCATTCGTACTTTTTACCAAGTCCGGATTCTACTACCTGCGTGATGTGGTCAAGGTCAATCAGTATAAACAGCGCAGGGAAAATAACCATCAATGCACTTACTCCCAGTTGCAGCCAAAAACTGTTGATGTAAAAACTCATTACAGACGGAGTAAATATACCTATCAAAAGCACTAAAAGTTGGCAGAGTATGAGAGAAATAAGCGCAGTAAGCATCACCTTGCGGAATTTTGAACCTACTCTGACGCTGCCGCTAAAGTAAAGAAGGCTCATAACGCAGGCAACAACAACGGTGCAGAGAAGCGCAATTAACACTAAACTTCCAAATCCAGTCGATTCAAGAATTGCCGCCAATGCCCCTATAAGAAGTCCGTAAGCGATGCAGTAAATCGAGCCGAACACTGCAGACATCCTCGGCGAGAACGAGAAACACCAAGCCGCAGATAAGCGCAGTAAACGGCATTGCGACTAAAAACCCCAGCACAATGCCGGAATTGCTTTCAAGCAACCGGAAAAACACGGCGGAAGCAACAACTGCGCTGATTAAGGTCATGAGCAGAAAAACGCCTATTTTAACGCAGACTCCGGTATAAGAAGCAGTTTGCACATTTTCGTTAAAACTGCCGGTGTCCGACACATATTGATTTAATCCCTTCACACTCGGGTTTGTTGTTCTTGTTTGCATATTGTTTTCCTCCTTTAATTCGGATGTTTACACTGTATCACAGACCTATGCAGATAAACAAGTATTTTCGCACATTGTTCTACTAATTATTTGTTTCGCTTAGCGATTTACGCTACTGTTTTGACTTGACACAACCTGCACTTATCCTTAGAATATGCTAAAAGGAGAGAAAATATATGAACGGCTCGGTAACAATGGAAAAACTTGTCGCCTTGTGTAAGGGAAGAGGCTTTATATTTGCAGGCAGCGAAATTTACGGCGGGCTGGCAAACACATGGGATTACGGGCCGCTTGGTTGCGAACTTAAAAACAATGTCAAAAAAGCATGGTGGAAAAAGTTTGTACAGGAAAGCCCCTACAATGTAGGCTTGGACTGTGCAATTTTAATGAATCCTGCGGTGTGGGAAGCAAGCGGCCATATCGGCGGTTTTTCCGATCCTTTGATGGATTGCAGGGGCTGTAAATCACGCCACCGTGCGGACGAATTGATAGAAAACTATGCCGCAAAAAAGAAAATTACGGTTCAGGTTGCAAATATGTCCGACCAGCAAATGTCGGATTTTATCTCGGAACACAAAATCGTCTGTTCAAACTGCGGCAAGTCGGATTTTACGCCGATAAGAAAATTTAACCTGATGTTTAAAACATTTCAAGGCGTAACAGAGGACACCGCAAGCACGGTTTACCTCCGACCCGAAACTGCGCAAGGCATTTTTGTAAACTTTAAGAATGTAGCGAGAACGACACGAAAAAAACTGCCTTTCGGCATTGCGCAAATCGGCAAAAGTTTCCGCAATGAAATCACGCCCGGCAATTTCATATTCCGCATACGGGAATTTGAGCAAATGGAGTTGGAATTTTTCTGCAAACCCGGCACGGAATTGGAGTGGTTTGATTACTGGAAAAACTTCTGCCATCAGTGGCTGATTAGCCTCGGTTTGAAAAAAGAAAACCTTGCTTTAAGAGACCATGCAAAAGAGGCGCTGTGCCATTACTCCAATGCGACAACCGACATAGATTTTCTTTTCCCATTCGGCTGGGGCGAACTTTGGGGCGTTGCATCAAGGACTGACTTCGACCTTAAAGCGCATCAAAACAAGAGCGGTCAAAACATGGATTACACCGACCCAGTTACTAATGAAAAATTCCTACCCTACTGTGTGGAGCCCTCGCTTGGCGCAGACAGGGTCATATTGGCTTTTTTCTGCGATGCCTACCAAGAGGAAACTCTCAACGACGGCGACACAAGAGTTGTTCTAAAACTTCATCCTTTCCTTGCGCCGATTAAGGTTGCGGTTCTCCCGTTGCAGAAAAATCTTTCGGAAAAAGCGGGCGAAGTTTTTGAAATGCTCAGTAAAAATTTCAGTACAGACTACGACGAATCCGGCAGCATCGGCAAACGCTACCGCCGCCAAGACGAAATCGGCACTCCCCTTTGCGTAACTGTGGACTTTGACACGCTTACGGACAACACGGTAACAATCCGCGACCGGGATACAATGGAGCAAATCCGCCTGCCTATTTGCGAACTGGAAAACTACATCTCAAACAAAATTAAATTTTAACATTAATGTATATGCGTATTATCAAATATAAAAAGGCTTCGAACGAAGCCTTTTTTATTTACTATTTTCCGTTGCCGTTCTCGGCAAGTTCTTTAATCTCTCAGGACAGTTCCTCGACTTCCTGTGCAAGTTCGTCCTTTTCTTGCGACAGTTCTTCCACCTCGCTTGTCAATTCCTCAACTTCGTTCGACAATTCTTCAACCTCGACCGCAAGTTCTTCGTTTTCCTGCGTCAATTCATGCACCTCGTCTTCGAGTAATGTGTTCTCGTTCAGAACCTCCGACAGTTTTCTTTGCCTCTTTTCTATCATGTCGAGAACCGGTCTGTAAACGAGTATTCTCAAAAAAACAATTAAAATGATTAGATTGAAAATGTGGAGCAAAACCTCCCACCAATCAATTGAAAATCCTTCTGCCGCTAACAATAAAACTGACATTATTACATTTATCCTTACTTATTTTTCTATAACTCCGCCAGGGCTTTCAAATTTGAGAAATCTTGTGCCCTGAAAAGTCAGCGTTCCCCCGTTCGTGCAAAACGGCATTACGGTAAATTCTGCCGCTAACAGAAAACTTAATTGTGCTTGAGGTGTCTAATTCGAAGATTAAGTACAGCGTTTCACTTGTGTGCATCGAACCGTCAGCATTGCTGTGCGTGTGAAAATCGCTTTTTTTGTCTATACATTTGGCATTGGTGGCGACAACCGGCGAATTTTCGTTTTTAACAAACCGCATTATGCAACTTACGACAATAAACACAAAAACAGCCGCAAACCCGATAAAGAAAATTTCTGGCATTTCCCGCCTCCTTTTTAAACTTAGACTTGTTTTCGGAATCGTAATTCTTTATCCGTAGAGTATTAATATACTCAGTATAAACCCGTAAATAGCCACACCCTCAATCAGCGCAAGCCCGAGCAGTAAAATTTTGCGTACCTTAACTGCGGACTCGGGATACTTGCCTATTACCGCAATCGCTTTTAAAAGCGCAACGCCCATCATAACTGCGGCGGCAAGGCAAACCATTGAAGCAAGCGCAGCCCACTTCGCATTTTCCGCATTCACCGCAAGAAAATTAACGGCATTTAACAATCCTGTCATAAGTATTTCTCCTGTATGTAGTAAATCCGATTAACCGGTTTTAATTGTATCTTTGGTGCTAAATGTTTTAATGCGTTTCGTGCTCGTGGTACTCCGCAGCCTCGCCCATGTAAGTTGATGTAAGCATTGCAAATATATATGCCTGCAAAACGGCGTGCACAACAATAAAAAGCACTCCCAAAAACGCAGGCACTACCGGTGCGATTACTATCCTTAAAAAAGCCATAATCAGCGCACCGCTAAGCATACTGCCGAAAAGATGCAGCGCAGTTGTAACGGGTATACACAAATCAATAAGCAAATTAACCGGATTTAAGTAGTGCTTAAGTCTCTCGCACCCTTTCTCTTTAAAGGCATAGTAATTAATTGCTACAGTTGCGACGGCAGCCACCGCTAAAGCAGCGTTAATATCTGTAAGCGGAGGTCTGAGGTTGAACAGTTCCAGCAAGGTGCTTACGCAGATGAACGCCGACAGCGCAAAAACAGTGCCGCCGATTCTGGCGCATCTTCTTGCATCTTTTGCTACGGAACAAATCCATTCTACAAGTTTTTCCGCAAGCAATTGCAGTTTGCCAGGCACAAGCGTCATTTTAGGTGCGACAAAAATACGAAAAATGACTGCAAGCAGTAGAATTAAGCCCGTTGCCAGCCATGATGAAACCACATTTTGCGAAATCGGGAACTGCGAATTTCCTATGGTTACCGTAAAGGTCGTTTCGGGAAAAATGTGATGGCCCAGTTCGGAAATGTCCTGCGTGTTTCCGTTAACGAACCTAGACATAATCCAGCAGATGACTGCGCATAAAGATGCGGCAAACAGCACGGTAAGTTCCCATTTGTGTTTTGCGACAAACGCTAAAGTTTTATTTTGTTTTTTATTTACACCGTCAACTGCGGTGCATTCATTTTCTATCATGAAATTACTGTTTAACCCTTTCATCGAGCACTATCGTTACAGGTCCATCGTTGATTTGGTCAATGACCATATGCGCACCGAAAACGCCTTTTTTAACAATGATACCGTTCATTTCAAGTTTTTTTGCAAAATACTCGTAAAGTTCGTTTGCTCTAATCGGTTCTTCCGCTGAGAAAAAATCGGGACGGTTGCCGTGTGAGCAGTCGGCAAGCAAAGTGAACTGGGAAACCGCTAACACTTCAAACTTATTGTCCGATGCGGAAAAATTTAATTTTCCGTTAGCGTCCTCAAAAATCCGCATTGCCGCAATTTTTTTAGCAAACCATTCCGCCGCCGATTCTGCGTCCCCTTTTGCAACGCCGAAGTAAACTACCAATCCTTCGCCGATTCGGGAAACTAATTTACCGTCAACCGACAGTTCTGCGCTTTTTACCCTTTGCACAACCGCTCTCATAAGCCTTATTATACTCCGAAAACTGAATTGAAAGCAGAATTATACCACAAAAATGCCGATAAGGCTAGAAATTAAAAGCAAAAACCATTATTTACATTTGCAAAATTCCTTACTATCCTTTAGACTTGACTTTATCCGCAAAGCGGTTATAATTGCAATAATATTTTTGAGGTCTAATGATGACAAACACAGTGTTTTACTACTCTGGAACAGGAAACTGCCTTGCCTGCGCGAAGCAAATCGCCGGTCATTTCGGAATGGAAGTTAAGCCGGTTACAAGAGAAAGCGCAGAGTATCCTCAAAACATCAACTGTGATTTTTGTGTATTGGTAATCCCGTCTTATGCCTACGGGATGCCTGCAACGGTCAGAAAATTCATTAAAGCAAATTCATTCAGCATTAATTATCTTGCGGTAGTAACAACCTACGGCTCGTTCCACGGCGGCATTCTTGCGGAGGCAGCGAGGCTTTTTAAAAGAAAAAATCAGACGGTACATTTTTCATACGGAGTTAAAGCGGTAGAAAATTATGTGCCCGTTTTCGGTTACACAAAACAGCCGGTAATCACAAAGAAGACCGAAAATCAACGCACAAAAACCGAAGAATTAATCGGGCTTTTGGAAAACCGTAAGCAAAACAAACGGCACCTTTTCAGACCTTTCAGTTCTTTTGTCAGTACGCTGTTCCGCATTTTCACCCCGCTACTCGCCTGCGGCGTTAAAGTAAAGAGCGGTTGCAATGCTTGCGGCTTGTGCCGGCGCATTTGTCCCGCACGGGCAATTTCGCTTAAAGAAAACAAAAATGGCGTGCTTAAACCTAAAATAAGAAAGCGCAGTTGCGATCACTGTCAAAGTTGTCTGCACATTTGTCCGAAAAAGGCGGTTCGTTTTTTTAGAATTACCAAAAAATCCCCCCGCTACCTTCACCCCGATATAAATGTTGCCGAGTTAATCAAAAGAGACTAATCCTTTAAAAACGCCGTGCCGTCTTTTGCCCTGTTCCGTTTTGTGTAGGTATTCTACTTTGCAAATCAGTTTTGGCTCAATCCAAACAACATAGGCAGTTTTATCAGGCAGCACGGGGCGGTTTAATTGTGCACTTTTTAAAATAATTTTTTCTTCCGGCTTGTTCATTCCCAAGTAAACTTCCCCTTCGTCTTTAAAACCGTTTTTTGTTTTACTGCACAAAAGTAAATCCTTAATTTTTCCTTCCTCATTAAAAATGTAACCGCAAATCAAAAATTCGTCGTCCTGTAAATGCTTAATCTTAATCCAATTCTCCGTCCGCTTGCCTATTTTGTAAGCGCTGTCCTTTTTTTTGGCGACAATCCCCTCGAGGTTCATTTTCTTTGTTAAATTAAAAAGCGTTTTTCCTTTTTCTTCCACAAACCGCACAGGCAGGAAATTTTCGCTTTCAACGACTGCTTCTTGCAGTAAAACTTTTCTTTCGGTAAGCGGCAGTCCGGTAATTTGTTTGTCCTTTAAATACAAAATGTCAAACACCACAAAGGACATGGGATACTTTTTAAGTTCGCCGACAGCATTGTTGCGTGCCTGAAACCCGGTAAAGTCCGGCTTGCCGCTACCGTCAATGTAAACAAGTTCGCCGTCGAGTATACATTTTTGTTTAACTTGCTTATGTAAATTGTTAAATTCGGGAAACTTATGAGTAATTACATTCAGACTCCTGTTCTCCAAATGGACGCAATCTTTGTCAATGTACGCAAGCATCCTTGCGCCGTCAAATTTAACCTCAAAAATAAAATCCCTGCTGTCAAAAGGTTGCTCCTGCGAAACTAAAAGCATCGGCCGGATTTGTTTTCTGTCGAATATATCCTCCGTCAATGCACCCTGCTTTCCGCCGTTGCGCCTTTCTTTTGGCTTTTTGCAATTAAAGCGGGTTTAACTTTTTTGCCGCATTCTTTTTCCCTGTTTGCTCAACCGATTTTTTAAGCGCATCCATAAGGTCAGAAACAGAAACTGTTTTGCATGCCTTTTCGCCCTTAATTTCCCGCCCGTTAACTTTGGCCTCGATTGCGGCAAGAAGTTTTTCACGGTACTCGTTTTTGTAGTTAAGCGGGTTAAACTCCGCAGTCATGTTGTCAATAATATTTTTCGCCAGCGCAAGTTCCTTGGCGTTAACGGGTGAGGTGAGTTTTGCGGCGGGACTCAACTGCAGTTCATCGGGAAAGTGCATTGTGTAAAGCAGCATTTGACCGTTGTACGCACGAACCGCAACTATTTGCTCCTTGTTGCCCAGTACAGTTTTTGCAATCCCCACTTTGTCTTCCTGCTCGATTGCCGCCAAAATGAGATTAAACGCATTTTCTGCACCTGCCGGCTTTACAAAGTAACTTTTGTCAAAGTAAACCGGGTCAATTTCTTTAAGACTGACAAACTCGTTAATTACCACCGATTTGTCCTTCTTGCCTTTAATTTTTTCCAGTTCCTCGTCTGTAATGATTACATACCTGTCCTTTTCAAACTGATACGCCTTAACAATGTCGTCGCTGCTGACATTGGCAGGACAACCTTCGCAAGTCTTTTTGTACTGGATTCGCGCCCCGTTCTTTTTGTAAAGTTGATTAAAACTAATGTCATTCTGTTTAACGCAGATATGCAGCGTAACCGGCACATAAACAAGCCCGAAAGCGATTGCCGTTTTAAAACTGTAAGCCATCTAAATTCCCCCCGCAAGTTTATTTTTCGCTTTGCCTGGTGTTTTAATACGGCAAACAAAAACGCACATATTTAAATGTGCGTTTAGATCAAATTACTTTACTTAATTAATTGCTTCTCTCTAATTAGATATTTACTGCGGCTTTACTTTTGTTCCGTCCTCGTTCTCCAGCCCGAGTAAATAATCTGTTGTAACATCAAAAAATGTTGCCAACTTAATTATCGCCTCTGCTGCCGGCTGTTTTAGCCCGCTTTCCCAAAATCCTATTATGGATTTGCTGTAACCTATTTTTTCCGCTAACTGCTTGTGCGTAAGATTTTTTTCTTTTCTAAGTTCTTTCAGGTGCTCTGCAAATTTATTCATTAAGAAAATTTACCATATCGCTGCTTCTTTAAATTCCGAAATTGTCTCTGCCAATCAAATAATCTACGGTTACATCAAAGATTTCTGCGAGTTTAATAAGATTCTCTTGCGTCGGCTCCGCTGCCCCGCTTTCATAATTAAAATACGAAGACTGCGCAATGCCTAAAAGTTTAGCCATTTCCCGCTGCGGCAGTTTACGCTGCTCTCTTAATTCTTTAAGCCTGACGCAAAACAATTTCATATTGACAATAATAGCCTATTGCTATAAACTTAAATAAATTAATAGGCTGCTACTATCAAGTAAAGGAAGATTAAACAAATGAAAATACCGGAAAACATTTACAAAAAACTGGCAAAAAAGTACGGCATTACCGTAGAAGAATTGAAAATAGAAATGCAAAATGCGATAAATGCGGCATTTGTAAGCGCCAATCCCGAGGCCGCCGCAATTCCCCGCAAATCCTCAGTGCCAACCGTAGACGAATTTATTTCTCATGTTTTAAAACAACTTGACAAATAAACCGTTCGATTCGATTTCTGTCAAAGCAACCGCACAAACACTGATTTTTAATCCTTTACTTTTACTGTAACAATACAAAACGCCGCAAGTGCGGCGTTAATTCTGCAATCAATTTTAACTGTCTGCATTACTTACAGAGCCTCTGCTTTGGTTCCGTCCTCGTTCTCCAGCCCGAGCAAATAATCTGTCGACACGCCAAAATATACAGCAAGCGCCGCTAAGGCCTTTCCGTAGGCTCATACTTTCCGCTTTCCCAAAAGCCGACAATCGCTTTACTGTACCCGATTTTTTCGGCAAGTTGCTTGTGCGTTAGATTTTTATCTTTTCTTAATTCTTTTAAAAGTTCAGAAAAACTCATTGGAAAAATTTTACCACCGGGCTAGTAAACTAGTTGACATGACTAGTAAACTAGTCTATGATATGCCGCAAAATGAAAATACCGGAAGAAATTTACAAAAGGCTGGCGGAAAAGAATGGCATCAGCGTAGAAGAACTTAAAGCAGAGATGCAAAAAGCGATTGATGCGGCGTTTGTTAATCCTAATCCCGCTGCCGCCGCAATTCCCCGTAAATCCGCAGTACCCACCGTAGACGAATTTCTTTCTTTTGTGTTAAAGCAACTTGACAAATAATGCTCATTTTGTATTTTTGTCAAACCAGCGCATAAAGTAATTTAACAAACAGGCAGGCGCTTTTTAAAAAAACCGTTTGCCGTACTTAAGTGCCATCAATACACAAACAAAAAACGCCGCATCTTGCGGCGTTTAAGTTTGTATTTAAACTAACTTCTTAAGAGTCGCTTTAATTTCCTTCACAGCGTTCTTGCAGGCGGTTTTTTTACTTTCGCCGTTTGCACGAAGTGAAATTTCAATTTCATCTGCCGCTAAACTCTTGGGGCTTACCACAACTCTTATCGGCATACCCATCAGGTCTGCGTCCGCAAACTTCACGCCTGCCGAAGCGTCCCTGTCGTCGAACAGCGTCGGAATTCCCGCCTTTTCTAATTTGTCGTGCAAGTCATGCGCTTTTTTGCTAACAACTTTGTCATCCGTTCTCAGCGCACAAATATGCACCTTCCACGGCGCAATCGGCGCAGGCCAAATTAATCCTTTGCTGTCCCTGCTTTGTTGCGCAACCGACGCCAACGCTCTGCCCACGCCTATTCCGTAACAGCCCATAATCGGATACTGCAGTTTCCCGTTGTCATCCAAAACCGTCATTTCCATAGATTTCGTGTATTTAACTCCCAACTGGAAAATGTTGCCGATTTCGATTGCCCGCTCGACTTTAAGCGTTCCGCCGCAACTGCATTGCTGTCCCTGCTTTGCTTTTGCTATGTCAAAAAACTCTTTAACCTTAACATCTCTTTCAATGTCCAGACCGCTTAAATGGTAACCGCTTTTGTTCGCTCCGCAAACAAGACCGCTTGCGCCGGTAAGCGAATTGTCAAACACAACCGTACATTTTTTCACATTGAGATTAACCGGTCCGACATTACCTGCCGCAATGCTTTCGTCCTGCCCCGTCCACGGAACTATGTCTTTTTTAACAACCTTTTTTAATTTCGCTTCGCTGATTTCACAATCGCCTCTGGCAAACGCAATTACCGTTTCATCTCCGCCTTTAACCGCAAAAATAACCGCCTTACAAGTCTGTTCCTCTTTAATTTTAAGTCCTTGGCAAATCTGTCCGATTTCTTTAAGTTCGCCCGTAAAAATTTCTTTCAAAGGCGCCCCGCTTTTATCATTTTTGTAATTATGTTTTGCCGGCGCAATTTCCATATTAGACCTGTAGCCGCATTTTGCACACAGCACAATTTCGTCCTCGCCCACTTCGGTAAGCGACATAAACTCGTGCGCAATATCTCCGCCCATCATTCCCGTGTCGGATTTAACCGATACAAAATCTTTCAGCCCGATACGGCTGAAAATCCTCTCATACGCAGCGTAAACCCTCTCATAGTACGCTTCGAGGTCATGTTGCGTGTTGTGGAATGAGTAGCCGTCCTTCATGGTAAATTCTCTTACACGGATAAGTCCGCCTCTGGGGCGTGCCTCATCACGGAATTTTGTCTGTATTTGGTAAATCATGAAGGGCAGTTGCTTGTAACTGCTTACGGAATTTTTGCACAACTGCACCGCCGCTTCCTCGTGCGTCATCGCTAGAACAAGTCCTTTTTCGTTGCGGTCTTTAAGCCTTACAAGTTCCGAACCGATGCTTAAATACCTTCCCGATTCCTCCAAAAGTTCACGGGGCAGCACAACAGGAAACAAAACTTCCTGTCCGTCGACATTGTTCATTTCCTCACGGATAATGTTTTCTATGTTGTTGACAATCAGTTTGGCGGGCATAGCAAGCGTAAAAATACCGTTTCCGACCTGCTTAATAAAACCCGCCCTTAACAGCAGCGCATGACTTTCTATCTGCACATCGGCGGGTTTTTCCTTTATTCTTTCACCAACAAGTTTACTTAAAAGCATAAAGTTCCTCTTAATTTAATTCTTGTTCAATCTTTTTGTGTAACTTATATATCCGTCGGGCTTAAAGCCCGCTCTTTCATAAAATTCGCGCGCCCGTTCATTTTTGGCGTGAACTTCCAGCGTAATCATCTCCGCATCCGAAAAATGCTCCTCCAGCCATCCCATAAAAAGTCTGGCGTAACCTTTGTGGCGGTTCAGCGGGTTAAGATACAGTTCATCTACCACAATAACATTGCCGCCTTCTTCATTACTCCAATACGAAGTTACCAATGCATACCCTATCGGTACCTCTTCGTCTTTGTCGATAAAAAGGTAGCCCCAAAGATTTTCGTGCCGGTCAATTACCCTCAAAAAAGTTTTTTCCGCAATATCCTTATTAAAGCCTCGCAATGTAGATTGCGATTCGTAAAACATTTCACAAAGATTACTGAATGACTCCTTATCTCCGCTTTCAAATTCTCTGACTTGCATATACTCCTTTCTTCGTTTTAACAGGATTTTACAGTAATCGTCCGCTTAAATGTAAGTGAAACAAAGCATAACATTAAACCCAAAAACTGTAAAGCAAATAAATTAAATAGCGTGCTCTGTACGGCTGCACCCGGACATGTAAAAAGGGAATCCGCCGCCGGCAGATTCCCATTTCATTTAAAACTAAGCAGTGTAATTGTAGTAAAACACAAAGTTTACATCTTCCGCATCCTGCCCTACAACTTTCAAAATGTAGGTGCCGCCCGCCATTCATGTGCCGCAGTCCGCTTCGACCGCTTCGCCGTCAACATATTCGGCAATAACGGTAACCACGCCGTCTTTAATAAGCACAACCTTCAATTTCCCCGCACTCGCCGACAAGTCTAAATGAAACTCGGGGCTTTCGGGGACAGTAATTGTTTTAACAGTTTTCACGCCGTTAAATTTTTTTGCCGTAAAGGTATACTTTTCTAAAGTCGGAATTTCCGCAGATAAATATGAAGAACTGCCGCTTTCTTTAATTATCGCTTCGTCATCATCGTAACCGTTAAATGCGCCGCACGCAGTAAGTGCAAAGCAAACCGCAACAATGAGCACAGATACTAAAAACATTCTAATTGTTTTCATAAATCCTCCTTCCGCTTACACATTAATATTAGCATGTTTTTGGCTTCTTTGCAACAAAAGAAAGACTGCAAAGCGCCTTAAAATAATTTATCTTGCATTATTCTTTTTATTCCTGTATAATTTAAAAAGCGTTAAAGTGAAAATTGAGATTTAAAGGAGAAACTGCCGTGAATCTTTACGAAACTATTTTTAAAAGGCGTTCCGTACGCACTTACGACAAAACGCCATTAGAAGAAAACACGCTTAACAAAGTTAAGGAGTATCTTAAAAAGCATTCCGCAGTTAAGCGGAATGAACGCAGAACTGGAGGTAGTTTGTAGCGGTGAAGTAACCGACAATCATGCGCCGCACTACATAACGGTGCACTGCGAAAATAATTTTGCACAGTACATCAATGTAGGCTACACTTTGCAACAGGCCGACCTTTACCTTCAAAGCACAGGTTTAGGTTCTCTTTGGCTTGGCATAGCGAAACTTACCGACAGCAAAGCGATGAAAAACTATGCCATCATGATGGCATTCGGGAAAAACCCGCTTCCGCTGCGCAACAGTGCGGACGAGTTTAAGCGTCTGTCCGTCAGTGAAATCAGCAACGAAGACAATGCGGTCGCCAATGCAGTAAGATTAGCCCCTTCCGCAATGAATTCGCAGCCGTGGAAACTCCTGTTCGAAGGCAAAGTTACGCTTTCGTACTTTGGCAGAGGCGCATTCAAAGCAATCCTCAAAAAAACAAAAAGCAAAATAGATTTAGGCATCGCTACCAGACACGCCGAAATCGCACTAATTAACGAAGGCAAAAAAATTACTTCTATTACTCCTGTAGGTAATGACAAAGCATTCGCAGTTGAAATCCGCTATGAGTAAGATTAACACCGAAGTCGGCCAGTTTTAATTCTGTAACTCATTGCTAAACTCAGCATTTTGAATTTTCTAAATTCGCATTGTACTGCTGTTTTAAAGTAAAAACAACAATTTCAATAAAAAAATAAAAATATTTTTTCCTTAACTTTTTCCCTTGACCTACTACATATAGTGTGGTAGCATATATTACGGTACATATGTAGTGTATGGAGGTCAAAAATGTTTCAATTCGTAATCAAAAGAGACGGTAGGCTTGTTCCCTACAACATTGAAAAAATTTCAATGGCTATTGCCAATGCGCTTAAAGCAAGCAACCGCGCCGACAACGGCGAATCTGTCAGACTTGCCAAAATTGCCGAGCAAAAATTGGTAACGCAATTTAAGGAAACAAACCCGTCAATTGAACAGGTGCAGGACATTGTGGAAACCGTGCTGATGGAAAGCGGCTACGCAAATGTTGCCAGAAAGTACATTCTTTACCGTGCCGAGCGTACCAAAGCAAGGGAAATGAATTCCCGCCTTATGCGCATTTACAATGAAATTACATTTACAGACTCCACCAATTCCGACAAAAAAAGGGAAAACGCCAATATAGACGGCGATACCGCAATGGGCGCAATGCTTAAATACGGTTCCGAAGGCGCAAAGGATTACTACGAAAAGCACATTTTAACTTCGGAACAAAGCAAAGCGCACCGTGAGGGCGACATACACATCCACGATTTCGATTTTTACACACTGACTACAACCTGCTGCCAAATTGACATTAAAAAACTGTTCGCAGGCGGGTTTTCCACCGGACACGGACATTTGAGAGAGCCTAACGACATCGCAAGTTATTCGGCGTTAGCATGCATTGCAATCCAGTCAAACCAAAACGACCAGCACGGCGGCCAGTCGATACCGAACTTTGATTACGGTTTGGCGGACGGCGTGAAAAAGTCTTTTAAAAAGATTTACATTTCAAACTTTTACAAAGGGCTGCAACTGCTTGTTGCGGACTGCAATAAAACCTATGAGGAAATTAAAGCAATTTTCAACAAAAAAAATCTTTATCCTTCAATCACAATGAGCGACAAGTTTATTCAGGCCGAAAAGACCGCATTATTCGGACTGGTAAACGATGACAAAGTTTTTGAAAAAATCCATAACTTTGCTTACAAAACTTCTCTTGAGGAAGTGGACAAAGCGACGCTCCAGGCAATGGAGGCTTTGGTACACAACCTTAACACAATGCACTCGAGAGCGGGAGCGCAAACGCCGTTTTCTTCAATCAATTACGGTACGGACACCTCGCCTGAGGGAAGGATGGTAATTAAAAACATATTGCTTGCGACCGAAGCGGGCTTAGGCAATGGCGAAACCGCAATTTTCCCGATACACATTTTTAAGGTTAAAGAAGGCGTGAATTTTAATAAGGAAGATCCCAACTACGACTTATTCCGTCTTGCCTGCAAGGTAAGTTCAAAGCGGCTGTATCCCAACTTTTCCTTCTTAGACGCACCTTTTAACAAAGCATTTTACAAAGAAGGCAAACCCGAAACGGAAGTCGGGTACATGGGCTGCCGCACAAGAGTGCTGGCAAATGTTTACGACAAGAAAAACCAAACGACTTACGGCAGAGGAAATCTCAGTTTCACATCAATTAACCTGCCCCGCATTGCAATCCGCTCTAACGGCGATATAGAATGGTTTTTTGAAGAACTGGAAAGGAAACTCGAATTTGTAGCAAATCAGTTGCTGGACAGATTTAAAATACAAGCGCAGAAAAAAGTGCGCAACTTCCCGTTTTTAATGGGACAAGGCATTTGGACGGGTTCGGACAAGTTAGGAATGGACGACTGCGTCGGCGAGGTTTTAAAAAACGGCACCTTCTCGGTGGGATTTATCGGACTTGCGGAAACACTTGTGGCGCTAATCGGCAAGCATCATGGCGAGTCGCTGGACGCAAGGAATTTGGGAATAGAAATAGTAACTTTCATGAGGGAGTACCTAGACAAATTGTCGGAGCAAATGTCGCTTAATTTTACTTTGCTTGCCACGCCTGCGGAAGGACTGTCGGGCAGATTTGTAAAACTCGACGCAAAAAAATACAGCATAATTCCCGGCGTTACCGACAAGGAGTACTACACAAACAGTTTCCATGTGCCGGTGAATTACAAAATCAGCGCAGCGGAAAAACTTAAAATAGAAGCCCCCTACCATGCGCTTACCAACGCCGGACACATCTCATATGTGGAGTTTGACGGAAACGCCGCTCAAAATCCGGAAGCGTTTGAAACGATTGTGCGCTACATGAAAGAACTTGGGATAGGTTACGGCTCGATTAACCACCCCGTTGACAGAGATCCCGCTTGCGGTTACAACGGCATAATCGGCGACGAATGTCCAAAGTGCCACAGAAAAGAAAGCGAAGGCGCAGTAGGTTTTGAAAGAATACGCAGGATAACAGGTTACCTTGTAGGTACGCTGGACCGCTTTAACGATGCCAAGCGTGCGGAAGAAAAAGACCGTGTAAAGCACGATTTACCATCTGACGGACAAACACTTAGCGTCTAAAAATTATTGCGGCGGTAAAATATGCAGGAAAAAATATCTCTCGCCGGTATCGTCAACGACTCTGTTACAGACGGGCCGGGAATAAGAATAGTGTTCTTTACGCAAGGCTGCCCGCACCGTTGCGACGGCTGCCACAACCCTCAGACGCACCCGTTTGAGGGCGGCACGCTTTATACCGTTGAGGAACTTAAATCGCTTGTAGAGGCAAATCCGCTTCTTGGCGGCGTTACGCTGTCTGGTGGCGAGCCTTTTTGTCAGGCAAAAGGTCTGCTGCCCCTTGCTAGAATTGTAAAAGAGGAACTTAAAAAAGAACTGGCGATATACTCCGGCTACACATTTGAAGAGTTGCTTAAAATGGGCGGCGCCGAGCGTGAACTTTTAAAAACCGTCGACATTTTAGTAGACGGTAAATTTGTAAAATCCCTGCGCACACTGGACTTAAAATTCCGCGGTTCCTCTAACCAGCGGGTAATAGATGTCAAACAATCTTTAGCAAAAAACAAAGTTGTCTTAGAAACTTCAGAAAGATGGAATTAAAAGTAAACTAATACTCAAAAATAAATTATCCCCCAGTAAAACTGGGGGATTTTCATATGCGGTTTAAATTGGCGTGTCGCTCGTATATTAATAATATGCTTTACCTTTCAGGAACCCCATGAATCGCTTACACTCATCTTTTGCGGTATGCTGACATATATGTAATTTTTAGAATAATCCCTTTCCCCTTTTGCAACACTATTTTTAGACGCATCCAAAGTCTTATCCGTTAGGAACGCTTACTTTTACCTGAGTTTGCATAGTGCTGTATTTTTTGCATTACTTCATCAAAATTAAGAGGTTTGCCTAAGTGGTCGTCCATGCCTGCGTTTATGCACTTTTCAATATCTTCCCTAAAGACATTCGCCGTCATTGCTACAATGGGAACTGCCGCCGCCTTTTTAAAGTTAAGAGCACGAATCCGTCTTGTTGCTTCCAGTCCGTCTATCTCCGGCATTTGGATATCCATAAAAATCATATCGTACCTGTCAGGATTTTCGGAAAACATCTTAACAGCCTCAGTACCGTTTTCGGCACAGTCTATCTGTATTCCGGTTTTTTCCAGCATCTCAATGACAATTTCACGGTTAATTTCCATATCTTCGGCAAGCAACATACAGTACCCGTCAAACCTGCCCGATTCTTCATCAGCGCTTTCTTTGCCGGCAGCGGAAAGACTTTCATTTCCTATGCACTCATTTATGCAGTCTATAATAATCGAAGGGAAAAGAGGCTTAGGCAGGAATTTATCAACTCCGGCTGCCTTAGCATCGTCTTCTATTACTGCCCATTCGGTAGAGGATATCATTATTACAACTGATTTGCCGGCATCATTTGTTTTAATCATCCTTGTAAGTTCTATACCGTTCATGTCAGGCATCTTCCAATCTACAAAATATATATCGTAAGGCCCGTTCTTCTTAATCATACCGGCAGCCGCTTTACCGCTTAAAGCAGTACTGCAATTTATATTCGTTCTTTTAAGAATTTCCGTAAAATAATCAAGAACTTCCGACGAGTCGTCTACTACCAGCACGCGCAGATTCCGAAAGCGTTTAGCAATTTTGGGGATGCTTGCAGGTTTTTGGGTCCCTCTCTTTAACTGTACGGTGAATTTAAAAGAAGAGCCTTTGTTCAGTTCCGATTCTACCCAAATGCGGCCGTCCATCATTTCAATAATATTCTTACATATGGCAAGACCGAGACCTGTTCCGCCGAACTTGCGTGAAGTGCTGCTTTCCGCTTGTTGGAAAGATGTAAACAACCGGGCTTGTTGTTCCTTACTGATGCCTATTCCCGTGTCTGCCACTTCTATCTGAAGTGTGCACCGCCCGTTCTTTTCATTTAAAAGAGAGGCGTTAAGCCGCACTGAACCATTCTCCGGCGTAAATTTTACGGCGTTAGCAAGTAAGTTTGTTAAAACCTGGGCAAGCCGTTGGTCGTCTCCGATTAATGAGTCCGGTATTGCGTTGTCTATGTGTACGACAAAATCCTGATGTTTTTCATCAATGCGGAAATTAATGACATTAACAACTTTTTGAAGCATTTTCTCAAAACTAAATTCCACAAGAGAAAGAGTAAACTTGTTCGCTTCGATTTTGGACATATCGAGAATGTCGTTTATTACGCCTAAAAGATGTGCGGACGCACCTTCTATCTTACCTAGGCAATAATCCTTTTTCTCTATATCGGCCGACGACTTGGCTATGGCGGTCATTCCTATTATCGCATTCATCGGAGTTCGCATTTCGTGACTCATATTCGAAAGAAAATCGGTTTTAGCGCGGCTGGCCGCTTTAGCCTCGTATGCCGCCTTTTCAAGTTCTTTTTGAAGCCGGAAATTGTCAGTAATGTCGTCAAGGCTGCCGACTACCGCCGAAACTTCGCCGTTTGCATCGTAAATGCGGCTTGTACGGGCGCGGAAAGTTTTGTCATCGATTTCCGATATCCATTCTTGAGGGCCTTGCTCAAATGTTTTTGCGACTTTTTCTATTATGTCAAGATGCCTGTTTTTTTTGCGGGCGACATTTAAGTTCTTCCCTTCCAAAAAACTTGGAGTAACGCCTATGTTTTTCAGATAAAGCCCGTTAAAGAGCGTAATAGTATTATGCTTGTCAACGCTGAATATAACGCCTGTGTAATTTGTGATAACCGCCTCCATCTTAGCCGCCGACGCACGCTGCTCAAGCGTTATTTCATGACGGAGCAAGGCGTTTGCAATAAGCAATGCACCGGAACGGAGGCTTGATTCTTCGTTTTCCGAAAAAATGCGTTCGCGCCGGCAGTCGTCAAAACCCACAAAACCCCAGAACTTATCCCGCAAAAAAACAGGCACTACAAGTATCGACATTATTCCTTGCGGCCCAAGTTGAGACTGTTCGCTCGGAGACATTTTGCTTACTATGCCGTTTACGCATTTACCGCTTGAAAGCGTTTCTTCCCAGTTTGACATATTTCCCTTGTAAGGAATGTTTATCACATACTCATTTCCCTGCTGGGGCTTAGCACCTTCGGACCATTCATACAATTGACTGGCATACAATTGGCCGTCTTTTACAGAGTTTTCCCAAATGTAAACACGGTCAACATCGGCCGATTCAGCCATCATGCCCATACATTTCCACAGATTTGCTTCAAATTCGCTTGATTCGCTCTGTAAAAGTATTGAAGCGATATTGTTAACCGTATGAAGAAGATTGTCCCTGTACTCAATATCCTTCATAATTTTCTTATATTCACGGAGGTCGCGGGTGTAACCGTTTACGATGTATTCGTTCCCGTGCTTTACGCGAACCAAAGTAATTTCGGACGGCATGGGAGTTCCGTCTAGTTTTTGGTGCATCCATTCAAAAACGGTGCGGCCTTCGGAAAATGCCTTTTTAATGTTTTCAAGCGCTTTTTCCGATGAAAGGCGGCCGTCCGGCTGATGTAACGGCGAAAGTTCAAAAAACCTGTCGAGATATTCTTTTTTGTCCTTCAGTCCAAACAATTTGACGGCTGCTTCATTGCAATCGATATTGTCAAAATTTTTATTCCAAAGATTACAGCAAAGAGGCGTGGCGTCAAGCATAAGTTTTGTTCTTTCGTCTGCTTCGCGCACACTTGCTT
The DNA here is from genome assembly GCA_023690525.1 of Holotrichia oblita. NCBI lineage: Eukaryota > Metazoa > Arthropoda > Insecta > Coleoptera > Scarabaeidae > Holotrichia > Holotrichia oblita. The sequence continues at coordinate 14,086 of JALQSN010000461.1, read as the reverse complement.
TTGCCTGATGACGCTCCATTGCGCTGGCAAGCATAAGGCTGCCCGAACGCAATATACTTACCTCATCCTCGGTAAAACAGCGTTCGTTGCGGCAGTCGTCAAAACTTACAAATCCCCAAAATTTGTCTTGCAAATATATTGGGATTACAAGCAAAGACCGTATTCCGTACGGCGACAACCTTTGAATTTCAATTTCAGAAAGCGAACTTAACGGACCGTTAATTGTTTCACCGTTTAAAAATTTATTTTCCCAAGGCGGAATACTTTCGATATAAGAGAAACCAGTTTTGTCTTTGACGCCGGTGTCGAGACCGGATTTTTCTGCCCAAGTAAAATGTTTGATATAATGAAGAATGCCGTCCCGTCTCTCGTTCTTCCAAATGTTTATTCTGTCTACATCCATACAGTCCGCCATAAGACGCATGCCTTCCATAAGCGAACTTTCAAATCTTTCCTCATCGGCCGAAAGCAGCACCGCAGCAGAACTGTTAACAGCCTGCAGCAGTCGTGCCTGTCTTTCTCTTTCACTTTCCTTCTTCACGGTTTCTTCGTTGCTCAAACCACGGCCGCCATCCCCGGCGGACCGAACAAGCCGGTCTTGCTGCGTTGCGGCAACTTCACCTTTTTTAGTTTTATGCGGTTTGTTTGAGTTGTTCAATTATCAATCCTCCGAATTTTATGGATGCGCAGTTCTTACTGCAGCAGAAATAAATACCGCTTTTTTATTTTCATCAATTTGTCATTAACAAGACATGCTTTTTGGGCGGCGCAGAATAGTAGGCACAAAAGAACGCAACAAAAAGCAAAATTTCAGGAGTTTATTATTAAATCATGCTTTTAAAATTTAAGATGTTTCAAACCGGTAAGCACAAGGCTTTTAATTATTGTAGCATATTTTTGACAAAAAAACAATTTTATATGAAAATTTAAGAACAGAAAATTAAGAATGCAAAACTGCGCAAATTGATACTATCCGTTGCTCTCCTGAAACTTTTTAGGTTATGTCTGATAACATTGCCGAGTTTTAAAATATAAACTTAGTGCACTAAAAAGGATGGCCTTTTTGTCATTACTACACGGCAAAGCCTTTTCCTTTTACCTCGGTAGGTAGTAGATTATATGCAAAGCCCGCTCAATGAGCGGGCTTGTTTTACCTTGTTTTAAAATTTTGTTACCCAATTAAATTCGTCGGGATATTTAAGCGTTTGTATTCCCGTAAGTTTGTCAAGCAGGAATTCGCTTACCGGTCCTACCTTGTCATTGTTAACGGTAATCGTTTCGCCTTTGTAGCAAATTGTTCCCACCGGCGAAATTACAGCCGCCGTTCCGACGCCGAAAATTTCGCTTAGTTTTCCCGTCCTTGCGGCTTTCATAACCTCGTCGATGCTTATCTGTCTTTCCTGGAACTTGTAACCGTACTTTGCCAAAATTTTAAGCACGCTGTCTCTTGTGATACCTCTTAAAATACTGCCGTTAAGAGCAGGAGTAACAACGGTGCCGTCGATTACAAACATAATGTTCATCGAACCGACTTCTTCCACAAATTTATGTTCCTTTGCGTCCAGCCAGAGGACATCGTCAAAACCGAGTTTTTTAACTTTGTCGTTTGCGTAAAAACTTCCGCCGTAATTGCCTAAACATTTAGCCTCGCCGGTGCCGCCCACCGCAGCCCTGACAAGTTCTTCTTCGGCGTAAATTTTAACAAGTCCGCTTGCAGGCTTGTGGTAAAGCCCTACCGGCGACATTATTACAAAAAATCTGTAATTTTTACTTACCCTAAGACCGACAACGCTTTCGGTTGCAATCATTGTGGGTCTTAAGTAAAGCGAAGTACCCTGCAAAGAAGGAATCCATTCCCTGTCCAAATCAACGAGCGCTTTAATCGCTTGGAAAACTGTGTCCGCATCAAACTGCGGCATACACATTCTTTCCGCACTTTTGTTCATTCTCAAAAGATTATCTTTTGTGCGGAACAGCGAAACCTCGCCCTTAGCGTTACGGTAGGCCTTGCAGCCTTCGAATATGCCCTGTCCATAGTGCAGACAAAGCGTTGCCGGCGAAATTACAAAATCCTGATAAGGCACGATTTCCGGTTCGTTCCATTTGCCGTCCGTATAATCCATAATCAGCATATGGTCGGTAAAAACATGTCCGAAAGCAAGTTTATTAAAATCCGGTTTTTGTTTGAGTACTCCAGTTTTAGTAATTTTCATGTTACCACCCCGCATTTAAAAATTGTTTGGTATTATACATTTTTATGTCGCTGCTGTCAATCAAATTGTCAATTCTTTTGCGTTACCGCCGCTGTTTGTGCGTCGCAATGATGTACTTTCAATTCCGCTACACTCTTATTTAACAGTCAACACTTTATTTCTTACTAGTGTAAAATGAGATTTTTTCTACAACCGCATCGAAATCTATAGGCTTTGCCAAGTGTCCGTTCATACCGGCTTCAAGGCATTTTGTAACATCTTCTTTAAAGGCGTTGGCTGTCATTGCAATAATCGGTATGCTTTTCGCCGCCGGAATGTCCAATTTACGGATTTGCTTAGTCGCTTCCAGTCCGTCCATCTCGGGCATTTGCACATCCATAATAATCATGTCGTATTTTTCGGGATTCGCTTTGAATTTTTCAACCGCTACCAGTCCGTTCTCTGCAGTGTCGATGTTTATTTTAGTTTTTTCAAACAAAGCGGTAAATATCTCTCTGTTAATCGCAATGTCCTCGGCAAGAAGCAGCGACACCCCCGAAAACTCAATGTTGTCTTTTTCAATCATCCCGATTCCCAATCTTTGAACAGTTGAGCCGACTATTTCGTTTATCTTGTCAAGAATTGATGACGGGAATAATGGTTTTGTCAGAAAATGATTAACGCCTGCGCTGTTAGCGGCGTCTTTAATGTTGTTCCATTCTAAAAACGAAGTCATGACGATTATTGTGTTCTTATCTACCAACCCGCCTATTTTGACAGCCGCTTCCAACCCGCTAATGTCAGGCAAACAGTAATCTAAAAATATAACATCGTACGGTTTAGTGTTCTTAGTTTTCTCGACCATTTCAACTGCTATGCTTCCGCTTTCGGCTTCATCTACACATATATTAAAACTATCCGTTGTTTCTACAAACCGGCGGCGCAGTTCGGCGTCGTCTTCCACAACAAGGATCCTTAAATCAGACGGAGAAATGCCGTCGAATATTACTGACGAATTCTTCACATTTGCCTGCTCGAGTTCAATTTCAAAATGAACTTTGAACCTTTGTGCAATTCCGACTCCACCCAAATGGAACCGTGCATTTTCTCTACTATATTTTTAACGATGGCAAGCCCAAGCCCCGTACCCCCGAATTTTTGAGAAATGCTCCCGTCTGCCTGTTCAAACGACTTAAACAATCTGTTTTGCTGTTCTTTCGTCATTCCTATGCCCGTATCCGTTACCGAAAACCTCAAAACGCTTTTGCCTCCGTCTCTTTTGACCTCCTCTGCAGTTAAAAAAATCGAACCGCCTTCGGGCGTAAATTTTACCGCATTTGACAGAAGGTTTGTGAAAATCTGAGAAAGGCGCAGTTCATCCCCGATGTAATGCGTTTTCATGTTTTTCTGCAAAGAAATATCGAATTTTTGTTTCTTCGCATCTGTTTTTTCGACAATCAAATTACAAACCTTCATCAGTATTTTTTCTATATTGATGGGAGAATTGGCAAGTTCAAATTTACCGGCTTCAATTTTTGACATATCCAGCACATCGTTAATTAAATCCAGCAGAAGCACAGAAGATGCGTTAATTGCGGACAAACAGTATTTAAGTTTGGACAAATCTTCGGTACTTTCCGCTATTTTACTCATACCGATAATTGCGTTCATCGGCGTACGGATTTCATGGCTTATACGGGACAAAAATTCGCTTTTCGCTTTTGATGCGGTTTCCGCCACATTTTTAAGTTCCACCAGTTCGCTGTTTTTTTCGTTTATTTCGAAAATCATTTTTCGGTACGCACTTACATCGGTGAGAGTAAGAATGTAACCGGCATACTGTCCTTTTTCCGTAACATCGTTTTTTGCCACGGTGTAGTATCGCAACTCTTCTCCGACCGAAACGGTAATTTCCGCATTGTGCACGCTGTTCTCAGTAAGTAAAACATCGTACAAGTTTTCGGGCGTTTTAACAGTTGTAATAGAATTGAAAAAAGAAACAAGTTCTCTTGCACCGGTTTTGTCTATTACGGGGTTAAATCCGGGGAACACTTTTTTAAACTCCGCATTTATGGCCGCAATACGGTCTGCAGAGTCGACAATTACAAACACATCCGACAGCGATTCGAACAAGTTTGTGTATGCGACTCTTTTAACATCAAACAATCTGATTCGTATTGAATAGATGGTGAATGCCAAAAAGACCAGCAGAAAACCAAACGGCGTAAAATCAAATTGCATATCGGTTAAATTGTAAATTATGCTCAGTACAAATGTTGGTAAAAACGACAGTCCTAGTATTATTAAATAAGGCTGTTTTTTGAAGTTTCTTATTATATGAACAACCAAAATAATTATAGATGCACCTAAACAAATATAGGATATAGCCGCATAGACAAAGAAAAAGTACCCGGGTTGCGGCCGCAAACCGTCGTATGATGCAATAAATTGGTGATGCAGCGGATTAGTCAACAGAAGCGCAAGATCTAACACGATTGCGATTATTAAAATACGGTTGAGTACTTTAGATCCTGCATATTTAGATTCTGTAAAATACAGACTGTATTTCAGCAAGACGGGAGAGGTAAAGCAAGCAGTTATCATCGTTATGGGATAAGTAATTGCGTAAAGCGATTCGTCAAGCAGCACATTGACGCCGTTAAACAATGCCCACGCCGAAAAACATATTCCTAAAATAAAGAATGTTCTTAAATACCCATTGCGCTTTCCTCTAAAACCAAATACCGCCCACTAAGTAAAGTAAGACGCAAAAAAGTACCACAGAAGTTAAATAAATAATTACTTGCAAAGGTAAAGACATTTTTCCTCGCTTCAAAACTGCAATGCCAGGCGGCAACGCTAAGTCTTTTGTTTATATCATATATTCTTTCTTGTAGTAATCTGTAAGTCTTTGGTCAATAACCTTGATATGATTGATAAGCCACCCCATCGCAGTATGTTTAATTTCAAGTGCGATTTTCGGATTACAGCCGTTTTTTTCAAATTTGCTTTTCAACGCCAGAAAAGTTTTCACGAAACTGTCATGCAAATCCTTGTGCTCCGCCGCTTTCGGATAACCGCACTCTTTCATCAATTCTTCCTCATGTGCAAAATGATTTACAACATATTCACCCAGAAAATCTAATGCTTTGCCGACTTCCTGTTCGCCTTCTTTTGAGTTCATTAAGTTGTCTACCATTTTGAAAAGCGCTTTGTGTTCATCGTCGACCTGCCGCACACCGCATTCTAAAGATGTATCCCATTTCATACAAACCTCTATAATGGGTTTAGTAATTGATTAAACGCAGTTCAAAATACGCTTGCGGATGTGCGCACACAGGACAGCACTCGGGTGCATGTTCATTGTTTTCGATATGACCGCAGTTGCGGCAAATCCAAACGGATTTTTGATTTTTCTTGAAAATGGTACCGCTCTCCAAATTGCTAAGCAGTTTTTTGTAACGCTCCTCGTGCTCTTTTTCAATTTCCGCTACCTTTTCAAACAAAAATGCGATGTCTTTAAATCCTTCCTCATTCGCTTCTTTTGCCATGCGCTTGTACATGCTTGTCCACTCGCCGTTTTCGCCGGCAGCAGCGGCAGCAAGATTTTTGCCCGTTGACGGAACTTCTCCGCCGCAAAGAAGTTTAAACCAGATTTTAGCATGTTCTTTTTCATTGTCGGCGGTTTCCGTAAACACAGCTGCAATTTGCTCATACCCTTCTTTTTTCGCTTGCGCTGCAAAATAGGTATATTTGTTGCGCGCTTGACTTTCTCCCGCAAACGCTTCCATTAAGTTTTTCTCGGTTTTAGAACCTTTTAAATTTGCCATTTTTTTCCTCCGCTGCCGTTCGGCACACTATTTTAATTCTTTACAATTTTCCCGCCGCTGCTTGCCAATCGACCAAAAGATTGTACCTTTTTGTGTTAAATTTCAATACGCAGTAATTCGGGTCGGCTGCACCTTGCGTAAAATGATTTTCCAGCCCCTGATACCACATTTCCTCTTTAACTTTCGGGTCTGTGATAACTTCAATTTCGCCGACCAGCGAAACGCCGTATCCCGCCGAAGCGAAACAGACGCTTGCTTTTTTGCATTTTTTAAGCCTGTCGGCCTTATCTCCTGTAATACCCGTGCAGAACGAAATCCATTTTATACCGTCAGATTTAGAAGGCGTTATTACAGACGCCGTCGGGTAACCCTCTAAATCAATCAATGCAAGAACACAGTTCTGCCCATTATAAGGTTTCCCGTTTGCGCAATTTTTTGCAATTATTTCGCCCGCTTTTTTAATAATTTCTTCGTTCACGGCAATTCCCCTAGTATTAAGCAGTTTACCAAAAACCGCTTCGAAAGTCCACCAAAAACATCTTTATTATAAAAAAAGCGGCAAAAAGCCGATTATCCGCAAATAGTTATCCGGATTAATATTAGAAAGATCGCACAAATCATCCGGCAATCTGTTATTTTCGTCCCCCTGCCGCAAATTCATAAAAATCATCTATATTAACTCCGAAAAGATTAAGCCGTCCGGACACTCGGACGACTTGATTTTTGTCGAGGCGGCAGGTTAAACCTTCAAACTCATGGTCCTGAAGCAAATATATTGATCCGAAAAATTAAACAAGTCACCTCCAAACGCATAGTATACATTAGCCTCACTAAAGAGGCTTTTTACTAAGGAGGAATTTATGGAAGTTATGGAATTTAGCGATTTTTGTCGATGCAGTTGTCGCTGTTGTTGTAATTGCTGTTGTAATGGCTGTTGCAAATGCTGTTGCAAATGCTGCGATGAATGCGACAAAGATAATGACAAATGTCGTTCGCAACGGCATGACCACGAGATCGCCGGCAGTGTTATGATAGCCGAAAAGGAGGAAGACCCGCACAACCATCGTTTTGAAACTGCTTCCGGCCAGGCAATACCTGTAGGCGTTGACCAACATGTTCACGAAGTCGAATTCAGGACAGATTTTTACGAGAACCATTTTCACCTTTTTAAAGGCACCACCGGAATTGCCATTCCTGTCGGACAAAACCGCCATGTCCATTTCCTGGCATCTGTAACGACGATTAATGACGGTCATCAACATGAGTTCAGAGTTGCATCGCTGATTAATGATCCGATAGGAGAATAACTTCATTCTTACAGGATTCTCGTTATGAGAATCCTACATAACTAATTAAAAGAACAGCACTTTAACTTTCCATCATACTATTTTTAGCAGTTTCCACATTGTTCTCTTATGTTATCTAAAAAACGCCGAAACCGTACCGTCACCAAAAATGGATTTTTGTTAGAATACAACTAAATCTTAAAGGAATTATTCTATAGATTTAAATTCAAAATATATAATGTCTGCAGTATAAACAGAAGGAGCAATATGGAAATAATTGAAGATGAAAGCAAAAGGCAAGTCAAATGGTGGAATGCAAACTATTTTTTTGCCGCAACAATTGCGATAGTTGTTACAAATATTTACATATTTGCTTTTAAAAACGATTGGCAAGCCACGGCATTTCCGATTGATAATACTGTTAATTATCATGATAGAGTTTATCTTGAACCGCTTTTGAGAGGATTTTTCAACAGTTTTTCACATGCTAATTGGCAGCATGTTTTACTTAACATGTTATGCTTTTTTGTTGCCGGTTTATATTTGGAGCGTAAAACAGGGAGCATATGCCTTCTTTTATTGATAATATCTTCCGCCTTTTTTTCCTCTGCAGTAATGGCGGCAATAAGTTACAACTCGCATTATACTCATGGCTTTTCCGGCGTTAATTATTTATTATATTCTTACATAATAATAGACTATCTATTTTCGTTTCAGAAAGCAAAAAGAAACAGGGTTAACATCATTCTCGGCACAATTGTTGTCGCCTTGATTTATTTAGCAATGTGTTTTAACGGAGGGACAAATTCCTTTGGCTTCGAATGGCATCCGTATGATCTTACTCATAACGCATGGCATTATTCCAGTTTTTTTGCAGGAGTTTTTGTAGGATTAACAATCCAAATATCACAACTTAAGGCAAGAAAAGAAGTTTCTTAATTTCATAATGTCAAAGCCGAAGCATTTAACAGGTTTTTATAGCCGCCTTTTGGCTCATTGTTTACTAAAAATAATACAAAAAATGCAAAAACCCCAGTAAACACTGGAGTTTTGGTCGAGGTGACAGGACTTGAACCTGCGACCTCATGGTCCCGAAGCAGATGCGACTAAAGTTCAGTAGAATTTTCCAGCATTATCTAACGCATTATCTAACCTTCGAGACAGTTTATGCCTAAAGCCCCGATTCCGACATGTACGCCAAACACGGGACAAGTGGCAAAAACAGGCGTTTTTTTTATGCCTAAGATATTAAAAATCTTTTCGGCGACGATGGCTACATTCTTATCGTCAAAAATATAACAAATATTAAGTTTTTTGATTTTCTTCGGTAATCGTTCTATCGCTGTTATAATAGCCTTCGAAAGCCCGAGTACTTTTGCGGGCACTGTAACAGTATTCTTTTTGAATTCGAAAATAGGTTTAATGTGTAAAACATTCGCTAAAATTGCGCTTAGCTTTCCTACCCGCCCGCCTCTTTTAAGATATTCCATCGTATCGGGAATAAATTGAATCGACAGTTTTGTTTTTAAATATTCACAGTATTCGATTGTTTCTTCAAAGGTTTTGCCGCCGCTAGCATAGTCAACTAATTCTTCAATCATCATTTTGCAGCATTGCGCCGCATTTTCGGAGTCGACGGCGATTATTTTTTTGCCTTCAAATTTTTTTACCGCCATCAATGCCGAATTTATAGTGCCGCTTAAACCGCCGGCGATAGTAAGAACGATGATCTCGGCATCCGGATCCTCATTGTAAATTTCGAGTATCGCATTTTCATAAATATAGGGATTAACTTGGCTGGTTGTCGGAAAGTTCTGCGAATTTTGAAGCCTTTGATAAAATTCATCCCAACTCTCCTCAAATCCCTCGTCGGTAGTCTTACCATCTAAAATCAAATTTAAACTGACTATCTTAATATTGTGCTGCTCCGCGTATTCCCTTGATACTCCGAATGTCGTATCAATAACAAATCTTATCATTTATTTTTCTCCTTGATTTTATAAAAACTATACAACGCAAAAGCGGCACTTGATATTCTATTTATCCGATTTTGCATCAACCCAACTCATATATCTTAATAATTTCATGAATTCTATTTTGGTAAAATAAGCGGTCTCAAACCGTTGACCTCTTGAATGCCGTTCGCTTGGTGTATTTTTAGCCTCAAATCTCCTTATATTACTCTTCTTGTCTTTCAATTTCGGTCAGAATTTCATTAGCATGAATCCGCTGATTTTCGTTTACATTCATTATATCTTCTGCTTGTTCTAAGTCAATTAAATCGTAGCCTAGCATATAGCTAGGTTCCTCGTTAAAAATAATGCAAATCTCTACTAGCGTACTTAAATCGGGTTCATTAATTCCTTTCATCCATCTACTTACTGTTTGCTGAGTAGTTCCCAAAGCTTTTGCTAACTGGGTTTGCGTCCAATTTTTCTCTCCCATTACTTCAATTAATCTTTCGGGAAAATATGTTAAAACTTCCATAAATCACTTCACAAAGAAAGATACACCTAATTCGTGTTTTCTTGTTGGCATACACGCTTAGCGTGTGATAACATTATATGCGCAAATTGCGTACAAAAAATGCAAAAACCCCAGTAAACACTGGGGTTTTTGGTCGAGGTGACAGGACTTGAACCTGCGACCTCATGGTCCCGAACCATGCGCGCTACCAAACTGCGCTACACCTCGATATTATTGGATTATACAATACAATTTTGCTGTTAGCAAGCAAAAGAGTAAAGCACATACAAAATTATCTTAAATCCGGACAACTTGCGCTGCACACTACTGCCGATAAAAAACAGCCAAAAAATACGGCCGTTGCTTAAAACGCCTTTAAAATCAGCGCTTCGGCAACGGCCTGAAGGAGGATATAACTCAATTTATTCTTTAATACGGTTCGGGCGGCGTAAACACCCATTTTACCGGAGTGTAGATGTTGTCAGTTCCGCCGTTCCCTAATGCACCGTATTGTCCAAGACCCATTCCGTACAAAACTCTGTTTCCCGACAGCACGAAGGTATTGTCAGTGCCTAATGAAATGTATGATGCGTTGCTTATTCCGTCTAAAACTGTCGGCACAAGTAAATCATCAGTACTGCCCGTACCGAGTTTTCCGAACGAATTATTGCCGAACAGATACACCTTCCCGTCTGTCGTAATTACTCCGCTGTGAGAGTATCCGGCGACTGCCTGCTTGGGCGCCGACGGAAGTTCAATAAACTGCGGCGTATTCATTTGAGATGTTTCGCCGTTCCCTAAGCGCCCGTAAGTGCCGCTTCCCCAAGTAAAGAGACGCCCGTCTTCAGTAATTGCAGTCATATGAACAGAACCTACGCTTATTTGTGACACTTTAATATTTTCAAAATAAGAAACTGCGGCAGGAGCGTAGATTTTCCCGCTGTTATCGAATTTGCCGTCACCAAACTGACCGTAAAAATTCGCACCCCAAGTATAAAGTTTACCGTCTTTTGTTAAGGCGGCGCCGACATAATTCCCGAAATCAAGCGCTGCAATGTTTGAAATATCAATTTTCTGCGGCACGCTGTTAATATTCTCGGAAATGCCGTTACCCAAAACTCCGTATCCGCCGTATCCCCATGTGTAAACATCACCTTCAGGCGTTATTGCGCCAACGCTGTTTAAATGCGCAAAGACTTTTGCAAAGGTTACGCCTTCAGGCTGAGAAACTTTTACCGGTCTGTTTTTGCCGGAAGTGGTGCCGTCGCCTAAATGACCGTAACCGTTGTGTCCCCATGCATAAAGTTGACCGTCTGATGTCAAAGCATATGAGGACGAGTAACATGCGGCAATGTCAATTACATAGTCAAGCCCGTTCACAAGTTGCGGAGTACTTCTATTTGGACCGGTATTGCCCAACTGACCTTCTGCGTTGCGTCCCCACGCATAAACTTTGCCGTGGCTTGTCAGCGCAAGAGAATGGTAATTGCCGGATTCTATCTTAACGAAGTCCCAAACCACAATCGTAATTTGCAGAGGGGCAGCAGGAAAGTTTTGCCTGTTTCTCACATTGTATGTGACTAGGTAAGTGCCGGACTCGCCGGAAGTAAAACCGGACTCGGCCGTAATTACTATTTTATCTGTCAGATTTCCGTCTGCCTCGTCATAAGCAGCCGCATATTTTTTTAGGTCAATCGTATCAGTTTGCGTGACAAAAAATGTTTTCGGCTGCGGTATTTCCTGAATGACCGGAATTGACACATCAATCAAAGTTACTGTGCGGAAGTAACTTTGCGTCTTTAACGCCCAGTTTGTATTACTTTTGGGAATGTCCGCATATGCGATGATACTTACTTGCAGAAACTCGTTGTTGAACAAATCCGGATTTGTAACTACTTCTTCATTCGCGTAAAAAAACAATTTAAACGCATAATCTTTTGAAACTGTTTTACTTGCGGAGGAACCGCTGAACGAACTGTCAAGTTCCGCCCATTCCAATGTCTCGCAGATGCCTTGATTTAATCCTGCCTGCACCTGCTGTTCATCCAAAACTTCACCGCCGACTACCGCATCTGAAAAATCACCGTTTTGCAGATTCTCGAAAATAGTTTCGTCGCTCATGTTAAAAGGATAAACTAAAATTTTCCCGCCCTCGGTTAATTCTTTATCCCATGAGATTTCAATGTCAAGTTTGTAATTAATGGCGCTTCTGCCGTTATTTCTTACGGTAAAAGAAAAGGTCTCCGACGCATTAACGACTAAAATTCCGTCATTGAGATTGTCGTCTGTGTTTGTTATTTGATTGCCGTCTAATGTTAAATTTTCTACAGCAACATCAACGCTTCCGGTGCCTGCCTCAACAACAGTTCCGATTGTACTAGAAAAAAAACAAGAAACTTTTATTCCGTTGCCGCAAACTGAGAGCAACAGGATAATTGCAAGTGCAAAACTAAAAAAGCGGCAGATTTTTTTCATACTTTCCTCCTGCGCTGCATTAATCTTTGCATCAAATCGACAAGCAGTATTACCGCAAAAGCGGGAAGAAGGAAAAAAACAACAAATCCTGCGGGACTTTGTATTGCAGTGATATACAATCCTAAGGAGTAAATTTTAGCAATACCTCTGCCTACATAGGTTTCCTCTGTAATTAATTGATTGTCTTCTTGGCCGTTGTTATCTCCTTTCGTATAGAATCCTTCATCAGAAATTCTTGTAATTCTATGAAACGCAAGACCGCCGTTTAATGCATCTGATTTGTAAACAACGGTATCGCCGACATTCAGGCGGCTAAACGGTTCATTTTTAATTATTACTAAAGTCCGCACCCTATATTCGGGCTCCATTGATGCGCTTGTAACAATAAAAAACGAGTAGCCTGCGACAGAAACAGGTTTTTCATTAGTGAAAAGCAGTTTGCCTAAAAGCACGCAAACTGCAAGAATTAAAACAAATGCTAACGCAAACCGTTTCTTTTCTCTTTTCACAAAGCATCACCATGAAAAACCGCTTTCCGCAAGTTATTTTATCCGGTGAATTTTAAGGCACTCCACACGCTTTCGTCAGGCTGTGCCGAATTGTTGTTTTTGAATTGCAGCGCTTGCGCACCGACGGTTAAACTGAATTCCTTTCCTTGCGTGTCGTTAGTTGCAGTGGGCAGAAAGTAAATCGTAAAACTTATCTGGTAACTTGAAGCGTTTAAGAAAGTAACATTTTCCAAATGTTCGTAATCTCCGCCATCTTCCGTTTCTGCGCCGTCTCCATAACCATTAATGACTTTGTTTGCGGTCGCAAATTGTCCGTCATTCATCTGCAAAGCGTATTCCGACAAATCCTGCGTAATGAGGTCTTCTTGGCTGAACTCGCCTAAGTACACTTTGAGATAAGGTAAAAGTTCCGAATCAGCCGAAGCGAAACTGATTACATCTCTTATCCATGCGCTGCTATTACCCTCACTCATTACCGTTCCGTTAATAATAATACTGTCCCCAGGATTCAAGTTGCGGATATTATCAAGTTGGGTTTGAGTGCCGTTTATTTGATAAGTGTAAGTACCTTTGATTTTCAGTGTACCTGTATTAAAGTCAACTGATTCTTCGATTACATGGCTAAAAAAGGCCGCAACCATTCCGATTACAAGAAGAATTGCGCAAATTAGCAGGATAGCCGCAGCAATCCTTTTTGTGTCTTTTTTTTCCCTCCGAATATTTCCAATATAATTAGACATAATTACTCCTTGTTGTTATAATGTGTTTATTATAGGAATTCTACTAATCATTGTCAGTTGCTAAAGCAACAAAGACAAACTTTACGGGAACGGGGTTATGGAAGAGTTTTTAGAAGAGTTTTTGGACACTCTTAAAAACCACATTTTATTTAAAGATATCGAAAGAGGCAATCTGAAAGAAGTTTTGAAGTGCCTAAATGCCTATGTGCGCCATTACGGTAAAAACGAGGCGATTTGCAAAGCCGGAGGCGAAGTAACGGAAATGGGAATAATTGTTAAAGGCAGTGCGCACATTTCTAAAATGGATATGCAGGGAAACAGGATGATTTTGAGGGAACTGCAGACAGGTCATTCTTTCGGGGAATCCGCCGCTTTGTCAGGACTGGAAAAAAATCCTTTGTCGGTAACTGCTGTAACAAACTGTTCGGTTGTGTTTGTATCCGTAAAAAAAGTAATAGAATGTGATGCTAAAATCAGAGAAAATCTCGTAACCCTTCTCTCACAGAAAAACATAGCGTTGCTGTTTAAAAACGATATACTTTCCAAAAAAACTATCAGAGAAAGACTGACGGCGTATTTTTATTACCA
>JALQSN010000460.1:0-40505 GCA_023690525.1 Holotrichia oblita | reverse complement strand
TGCTCCGTGCATTAAACGCATCCCATGCAAAAATTTCTAAAAGTCCGCGAAGAGTATATTGTGCACTATCAGCCGAACCGGTGGCAAAAGGATTACTGCCTGGATACAATGCATTCCTATTGTAAACGTCTCTAATTGCAGGTGAGCCTATATAGTTTATTTTTTCGTCTATGTCATATTTACTTAAACCGCCATTCTCACCGGTGCTGTCAACTGGTATAGGTACGCCTGCACCAACTTTGTTCCACAGGCCTGTAGCAAAAAATTTATCAAATTGTCTATTTAGGTCAGTTATGCTATGCCCTACTTTTGTTGCTGTCAGCCTAGGTGTCAAAACGTTAAACGCTTTGATAAAGTACTCATCTGATTGTTCACCGTTTTCCAAAGTGCTTTGCTCATAATAGCCAACAATTCCGCCGGCATTATACGCAACCACAAAGGATGTCGTAAAACCGTATTCTATGTTTGAGTTGTGTGCATATCCTGCAATACCGCCGGCATAATTGTATGCCCCTATATTGTTGTTTGCAGAAGTAGAATCATGATAGAGCCTTTCGAAACTGAGAAGTACAGGTACTTTGCTGTAGCTGTCAATAATGCGTCCATTGTCAAAATACATTCTGTCGGCGCCGTTTTGTGCAGCGGCATATCTTGCACTGCCTGTAACAATACCAGACAATCCGCCAGCAAAAGCAGCCAAACGGTTTGCAGGGAGAGAAACTTCGTTATTAAGTCCAGAAACTACTCTAAAATTAAACAATCCTCTGTAGCCGTTTAACCAGTCAAGCGACTGAGTTGCAACTGTATCATAAAAATCTTTGTCTATATCGGTTTGGTTTTCGGCCTCTGTTCTTGCATAGGTCAGGTTGCCTCTTTGCTCAGCAGCGATACCGCCTGCAGCATATATGGCGGCAAATCTTTGTGTTCCCCAGGAAGCAGTCGTTGCATCTACGCCACTATGACCATTTGCTGATTCAAATGCAGGAGTCAGGAATCTTGTATCATGTGCTAAATAACCTTCACCCAAAAAGCCGAATACTCCGCCGACCAATACAGCAGTTAATTCAAGATTTTCTCCGCTTGTTTGAAGTCTCCTAAACTGAGCAAATGCAGGATTGTCAGGAGCGTCCTTGTATCTGTTCATTGATTCGTCTACGTTTACTGAGTTTGTTCGCATAGTATCTCTGTCTACAAAAATCATACTACGCCAATTTGAGTCTATCGTTTTGCCATTTACTAATGACGGTATTGCCTGCATTGCATTTCTGCTGATAAGTGTATTGCTGTTTGTAGCAACTCCGATTATACCGCCGGCATATGATATAGCTTGCCTTCTTGTAATGAGCAGCGGATCTGACACGTTGTGCTCTTTTATTGTTTCGAATGTGCCGTTTGTCACTGTACCAAAACTTGCATAACTTTGTGTAACTGTGGTACGGACAGGAACAGAAGAAAATACAGAGTGCACTCTGCTGTCGCCTTGTACAATACCGACAACTCCGCCGGCAACTTCAAAGGCGGAAACCATGCCGTCATGTCCGGTAACTGGTGCAACTGTTATATCAAACAAGCCGCTGTTGACTACTTCGCCTGCAACTGCTCCTGCATATCTTATATCACCGGCATCAACCCCTTGCATTTCTAGCCTTAGGTTTTTTACAACTGCCTGTGTATATCCAATACGCTGCCCTTCTGGCATTGCCGCATCATAATACATGTGGTCAACAATTCTTGCAAACAGACCGGCATGAGTTACACCAACTGTATCTTTTATTAAAACAGAAATATTTGACAGGGTAAACCCGTTTCCGTCTAATATCCCTCTAAAGTCTAAAGTAGCTGTATCAACACTTGCAGGTGCGAAGCCGGCTTCTGTGCTTTGTACAAAATTTATGTCGCTGATAAGGCGATAGTGTTTTTGACGATAATTGTTGAAATTTACTACGCCATCTTTTTTTAAGCTGTCATGCTCATACATGGTTATCATCTCGTTCCACTGTTCGCACGTTCTTATATAAATATATTGGTCATATCCGGTTGGAACTGACAGGAATACGGCAGAATTGCCAAATGATTCTTGCGTTTCTTTATCATCATCCAAAACAAACTGGTCCTGAAATTCTGAACTGAAAACGCCTATTTTGTTTGCAGCGACAAGTTTTGGTGCTTCACCTGGGTTCATACGCCATATTCCATCATCACCTTGCGGAGTGCTCGTGAAAGTAAATGCAATATAATTCTTTTGAATACCCACATCGTTTTCGCTTAGTTTGGCTAATTTTTCGTCGCTGTTTTCCCAGTATGCTTCTTTTGTTTGTCTGTCTGCTTCTTTTGGACCGTCTGACGGTTCAGGCGTTTCAGAAGCGTTGTTGCTATAGTAAAAACTATTTTCAATAGTACCCTCAAAAGTATTTTCTGAGGGTTTGAGTCGGTTGGTTGCAAATGCGGCATTGTTTCTTGTCAGGGTTGCGTGAGTAAAGGCATAGCACTGTGCAATGTATCCATCTTTGTTGTCGATAACAAAACCGGCTGTGCGAGCATTGCTAAACAAACTTATGTTGACAAAACAATCCTCGATAATGGCAGGATTATTTTCATCGCCGGAATTGTTGGCAAATACAAAACCGCCAATATAACCGCTGCTGTCTATTCCGCCGCCTTCTACCAATATTGCTTCTAATTCGCCGCTTTCGTCACCTTCACTGCCTGTAGGCGCAACTCTTATCCCCTCTGTAAATGATGTTGTTATTTTTCCATAGTTTTGTGCTGCAAAACCACCGGTTTGTGAAAATTCTACATCTGAATGCACGTTAATTATACGTCCTTGAGCATAATAGCTTGCCGCAATTGTGCCAAAGTTTTGTCCGACAAATCCACCTACAATGCCATTTGCAACTATAGAAACGCTGTTGCCATCTGGAATATAACTTTGACTATTGTTGTTAGTAAGAGCTGCACTATTTGATAAATAGTTGTTTAGGTCACGCATGCCGTATCCAATATATTTGTAGTCGCTGTCAATACTTCTGCCTACTCGGCTGTTTGTAATATTGCTGTTATTTTGTCCAACCAAGCCTCCAAATGTGACAACTGTCTTTGGACCGCTTTCTATCCAAACTGTTGCATTACCCTGTACTGTCAGCCTTCTATTTTCGTCACGTACAGCTACTGGGTTGAGATCGCTTTTTAGACCGTTTACCAAACAAAAACTTAGTACTTCTCCATTGACAATAAAACCATTGTTTATGGCGGCAATTCCACCAAAAATGACATTGCTTATTTCATTTGGGATAATAATGCGTTCACTGCTGCTGTTTGCACTGCCTGCACCTTCAACCGGGATACTTCCCACCTGACGATAAAGTACAGTCAAGTTTTTGACTATAGAGCCTGCTGGCAATGTATCAAAAAGTCCAAGGTGCATAGTACCTTCACGCACATTGTGGTTTGTTGTCGCGGTAGAAAAGCTGCGTATATATATTGCATAGCCGTTTCCGTCAAGTGTCAAAAATTGTGGTCCGCCGGCAGAATCCAAAAATGGAACATGCTCATCAATAATAATATTTGCCGCAAGTCTATAGTGCCCGCCCAATGTCATATTCATGTTTTGCAAATCGTCTTTATTGTAGATAGGCTCCGGATAGTCAGCACTGGAAAATCTAAAAAACTCAAATTCAAAACTTGATATCGGTGGTACCATGTCTGGATTATTATTTAGTGGCCACAACTGTGGTATTCCTTTTACAAAACTAAAGCCCACTTCTACATCTATCTTAGGCATTTGGGATTTTTTTGCAATGCTAGTACCAGTAATAAAATGGCTTTTGCTGCCGCTGTCGGGGTCAATTTTTTCATTGATAACAAATCTGTCAAATATAGATACCTTTGTTCCGTCTCTCTCTATTGTACCAACAGTAAGACCTACATTTTGACCTGAAAACCTATCATAAGAAGACAAGTAAACCGCATTATAGTTTGGATGATTTGCATTATACCAGGCATCTTTTATCGTATTCGCAAATGCGTCAAGTTTTGGCTGTATTTTGGCTGTCCATTCTGGCGCATGTGTTGCACTGACCATAAATTCCATACGCAGAGGTGAATTGATATTATGTGACATACCGCTTGCCACAACTGCTGACCTTTCTCCGACTGGTCTTAGTTCAACACTTTGTACAAAAAATTCAACCCAACTAAGGTCATTTACCGGTTCTCCTTCGGTATTGTTGCAATAAGCAGATGATGTATAAATACTAAGACCAAAATACTGTCCAAACAAAGCATCTTCAGCCTCTTTGTTAAGAGGCAAACTTGATGTCAGAATATATTGCCCGTTTTCATATCTGATTCTATATTCTATCCCGCCGCGAGGAAAGTACCAAGAAGTAGCTGATGCAGCAAACATAGGGCTGGCAGTATGTACCAGACTGCCTTCCACTTTGACTTGGCCAAAGTGCAAAGCAAAATTGAAAGCATAATCAAGCGGAGATACCGGCTCACCGTCACGGTTTGTTATATTAAATGTATTTGACGCACCAACGGCAACATAACCACCGTCAACCAGACCGACAATATTTAGGTCGCTGGACGTGTGTAGCGTCACTTTTGTTAACTGACTAACTGTTAAGTCATTATTTCGGGAAATTTTAAAATCGAATTGTCCTTTGCCGTTTTTATAGTCATTCCATTGGCTTGGCACAATTTGTTCTCTGTTGATACTAAATTTCACTTGCAGTCTTATTGAATTGTTCCATCTTTCGCCATTCCATAAAATTGGGATAACGACCTGTCCGCTTTGTGATATTTTCAGTTCTCTTGTTTTTATTATTGTGTCTGCGTCTGTCAAGCCGTCTCTGACGTCAAATACCGTAAAGCTGATGCCATCAATAACAGGAAGATGCAATATGTATTGCGTTTCATCATTTATATCTGGCGAATGAACAACGTCAATATAAGCAATTCTGCTTGCCGTCATTTCGGTAAATGGAACAAGCATTCTCATGCTGTCATCATTGCCATAAAAATCCATCTCCACAACTCGTGCATATGTAGGAGCAAGCACTACGGATACGATATTTGATACTAGGTTATAGTTTGCACTTGTTGTTACCACACTCAAATCATGGTTGTTTACGTACAATCTTGTCTGGTTAAAAGTAATTCTGAAATCTATTATCATCGCATTTTGATGCGTTTTTCCATTTTGCCCGTACCAAGTAGCAGATACTATACTTATAAATACTGCATTGTCGACTGGTATTCCGGCATCTTTTAGCTCAGTCACCAAATTTACCAGGTTGATTTCGTCTTGATTTGCTGCTCTGCTGCCGTCAGGAGCAATAACTGTGCCAACATTTCCGTTAAATCTAACAATAGCAGAAAAATGAAGAGTATCGTTTTTATTTACAATAGCTCCAAGAGTGTCTGTGCGTATAGTTTGTATACTATGTATTGTTTGATGTACTTTTACATCAAAATACCAGCTGTCAATTGCAACCACGTGTTCAGTTCCGGCTATGGTCACTGTGACATATTCTTCTACAGTTATACCTGTTGTTGTGTCATCTTCATCGATTGCTTTAAAAGTCACAGCATGCCCATTTCTTGCTATGCTTATTATACCTGGATTACTGCTTGCAACTCTTATGCTGTGTCCGTTGTCTAAAACTGCTTGGTGGTTAGCTATCAAGACAGTTCCAGATTCGTCTGCATGCAATGCAAACGGGGTTTTTGGCAAATCATCGCCATTAGGCTTGGTCAAACTAATTCCACTGGAATTTACAAAAGCAAATTCTAATTCGCTATATGCATTAGGGTTAGCTATATCTTCAAATCTGATAATTGCACTGCCGGCACCACTGGCGACCAATGTATCGTTGTTTATTACTTGTACTCTTGTACCGACCGTACTTTGTAAAACTGCTCTTATACCAAACACATTATCAGCTATTCCTGCAAATGTAATAAACTCGCTCAAAGCATATACAGTATTTGCATTTTTATTATCAAGTACAAAAACAGCAGCCGCATCACTTATTTTTTGGGCAATTGTTAGATTTCTGCTTTCTTGCGTTGGCGTTACTTTTCTAGATGGAGTAAAACTAAATTTGGCAATATCTACACTATTTGCAGCAACGGGAACAGCATTTGGCATAGTCCCTGTTGAATTAATTGTTATTGTTCCTGCGCCTGCCACGTTTGGACGTATGTTTTGATTGCTGTTTGTAGCACTAGAAAGACCTAAAGTAATGGTCTTTTCATATGTCAATAACTTACGCTCACCTGCAATAGTGGTATAATATGCCTCTTCGCCACCAGTTGAAATGTCTTGCTGTACTTGTAGTACAATCGGCCTGCCGCCAAAAAGCCCAAGCCCTGTGTCCCAATTCATTGTTCCTGAGCCTATTAATACAAAAGAAGAATTATATACGTAAGCAATGGTATCTGAGATAGGATCCCATGTAACAAGCAAATCATAAGACAACGGTACATCGTTATAACTGGCTTTAAAATATGTGTTTTCACCATTTTCTACACTAAAATACTCTCCGATTGGCCGCCCGCTGTCGAATGCAACATTAGCAATTGGTACCAATGTGTTGTGCAAAGGATAAACACTTATCGCAGTTCCGATAAAAACTGCACCAATTTCTAATATTTCGTACATTGGCTGACCGGCTTTTAACAAGTACGGCACAGTAGGATTAATATTACCTCGTACTCGTCCTGCATATCCGCCGACAGCAGCACCGGTAATATTTGTTTGCATTACAAAGCTCTTGTTCAAACTTATTTGCCCGACACTGCCAACAAAACCTCCTACATTGTCGCCGTCAAGTGTAATACTGTTTGCATCGGCAGAAAAGCCAAAGACTCTTGTGTTGTTTACATCGACTGCATCACCATAGCCAACAATACCGCCTACATTTTCTCCGTTTAATATTTTATTTTCACCGGTTTTTGCCAGCCGTAAAGCAACAAAACTATTGTCAACAGTCAGTTTCCAAACAACTTCGTCATATATAATTTCTCCCTCAGGTCCATAAACAAGTTCTTCCGTTTCTTCATCTATGTAGTCTTGCAACTCTTCATCCCATACTTGTATAACTACGATAGTCACTTTGGGTACAAGACCGATACCTGTCTGTGCACTGCCCACCAAACCGCCAAAACTCTCTAACTTGTCATCATTGTCTACATACACATTTGCATATACACCGTCTAAGCCAAATTCTGTATTGTCAATTTTTCCTACAGCTCCACCAACAACAAGGTCTGTACTTGCTCCCTCAAATACAAAATCTATAGCAATATTACTGATATGAGAATCTCCGACAACAAGTCCTGCAAGACCTCCAAAAATACCGCTGCCAGTTGGAGAAAGTTTTATATTGACTTCTATGTCTTGTTTATTTTGTCTTGGGTTGTTAAAATTCCATGGCAGACGTGTGTATGAAGCATATACCTTATTTACTGCTTCATTTCTCGCTTCTTCTGCTTCTTCTGGTGTCATTCCTGTTATGTTAACGTTGGCAATAGCAGCATTGATTGCACTCTCAAGCTCCGATGCCGAAACAGTTTCATCAAAAACTGCAGATACGCTGCCCTCAATTTGTGCTCCTTCGCCCATTACACCAGCAACTGCACCAAAGGTTACATTTGCATCGCCCAAACTTGTAAAACTAACACTGCTGCTCAAATTGCCAAGTGTTATATTGCCAAAGTTTACGCCGACAATTCCGCCAGCGATGACATTTCCTGAAACATACCTTTCAACAACTATATCAATACCAACGTTTATGTTATTTATGCTTCCATCATTGATACCAACGAACAAAGCTGTTGCATTGGCATATTGTGTTTCCGCTGATTTTGCACCCTTGCTTTCTTCATTGTCGGTTGATTGTGTGATATTTAGCTTAGCACCAATGATTTTTAAATTTTTTATTTCTCCAAGGTTTTCTCCAAACAAGGCTATTGTCTGCGTCAAACCAATAAAACTGTTGCCTCTGCCGTCTAACACCCCGCCGAAAAATGGTATATGATATTGTGAAGTAAAATGTATATCGCCAAAGATATCGTGTACGCCCATCGGGTCATCTAAAATATTTCTTATAAAATCAGATTCTCCATAACTTCTTGTAGGTATCCATATTGTGCTTGTTGTACCATCACCGTTGACAATAGTCTTTGGACCTGCCATGTTTACGTTTATCACAATGTCTGGCAATCTCACACCCGTTTGCGGCATTCCATTAAACTTAAACAATGGGCTGCTTAATACATTATTCCCTGCGCCGGCAAAACCAAGATTTACAAATGCTACCGGGTCAAGCTCAAATCTTCTAAGATGCGTTATATTTATCACTGCGTTTCCTGCGGTAAGGGGATTTCTGTATATTGTGCCATTTATGATGTCAAACATATCAAATGAGCTGCTGTCTATTCTGTCGCCTTTTTCATCAATTTCATAGTACTCAAAAATCAGCTCATTTGCTGTCACCCCATTTGTAAACGATAGTTTTTCGCTGCCAAAATCAGTTGGCTTAAAACTCATACTAAATTGATTGCTGCCTTCTAAAGCCGCCATACGCATACTAGGAATAAGTGAATAATTGCCAACAGCTTGTATATTTTGCTTAAGTATCAAAATTGGCATGGGTACAACAACGCTTCTGGTAACTCCACCTACAGTTTGGCTCACTGTTATGTCTAGCCTAACCATTCTCTGTGTTTCATCCTCTCCCAAGCCTCCGCCAACAAATGAGAATGTATTGCCGCCATTCCACCTTAGCCAGATATTGTGCCCATATATTGCAGGGACACTGATATTTGTCACTTCGAAGTTTAGTTTTTTATTTCCGCTTTCATCTTTGCCAAACAAGACTCCGCTACCATCTATAGTTATTGTTGCAATTGAATCGGTCAATGCATTTGCACCAATTACGGCAAAATCGCTGACAATCACTTGACTGACTTGATGATTTACAGTTGGTACTTCATCGTATGAGTGCAAATAAAAGCCAATCATGCCTCTATGCAAGACTGGCTCAAACTCAAAATACATGGGAATTATTAGTGTTTGCTGCTCACCCAATTCGTCATAATAGAATACAACAAACTCCCATCTTGCACTTTGATTTTCCAAAATATTTAGCACGTTGAGTCTAAATCTTGAAAAGCCCAGATTGTCGCGTATGCCGTTTTGCGTATTTATCACATCTATTCCGCTTCCGCTTACTAAGAAATAATTAACCTCAAACCAGCCGCTTATGCGGGAAGAAATTTCAAATTCGACCGGTCCTGCTTTTATATCGTCGTTAGCGGCACTGGTAGCATTATTGAATTTTATATAGTTGTGAAATTGACCTGTAGGTTGCAGAGGTGACAAAATGGCAGCATTGTTTTTGTCGTCTACTTTCAATATGGTTGAAGAAAAATTGCTCGGTTCAAGCGGTTTAAAAACCCTGCCGTAAAAAGGCAAATCAATTATTACATTATTGTTGAGTGCAGTCAGCGAATAAAAATTCTCCACTCCAAAATGGAACAGCTCAACATCAACAAAATAAGTTGTTACATTTTCTTTTGTTATACTTCTTGTTTGTATTGCTCCAACTTCTACAAAAGAAGAATCATTGGATATAAATACCAACCCTTGTGTATTGGCATTTGACGCGACAAATGTAACTGTATTTGGATTGTGGTTTAAGTTTATGTTAAGTCCTGATGCCAAATATGGAGTTAGCACCAATTGCTCTCTTAATTCGATTGTCAAGTTTAATTTAACAGCAGAATTGTGAGCAGAAAATACAACAGCTTGTATTGTTTGTTCGGCTGCATCTTTTTGTTTTTCTGCAAAGATAGTTAAGCCGCTATCTATACCATCAAACCATACAAAACCATCACTGATTCTTGTGGGAATAAATGGGATATATTCGCCTTGTGCATTTTTTTTGCTAAATAAAATGTTAGAAGCACCACTAACTCCATTGACAAAATATTGTGCTGCCGGTATTTGTATATTTACTTTTCGTATGCTTGCCATAGCTATTTCAGGCAAAACACTAAAAGTAAGCGGCTGTGGTGTGGTTTTTCCTGGTAAAATATTAAAAATTGTGGTAGTGGTCTCAAAAACAAGTGGCATACCGGGCACATTTGTCAGGCTATCGCCGTTTAGTGTTATTTCTTCCGGTTCTTCAAAAATATTGATATCAAAAGTAAATGGTACACTGTATTGAGCAAAAGTACTACTCCACCCCATATTACCTGTTACTGTTGTTTTGCCTCGAGCAAGCCGGGTAAATCTAAAATGATTGCGTTCCAAAAGCGGACTTACGCTCACAATGGGAAGTACGGGCGCGTCAAATACAACCAGTAAGTCACCTCTGTTGTACGTTGCAGTTGTTCCGTTTATTGATAAGTCCATAACAACAGTAGCAGAAGAAAATTCATTGTAAAACTGGTCAATTACAGGGTTTTCGGACAGGTTGACAACAAAATTTCCGCCGCTTGTATTTACGCGTTCATAAATATATCCAGGTCCGTTTTCGTCCGCAGTTGCAAATCGGCGGTTTGCCCTGATATCATTTGCGATGATTTCTTCAACTACAGGTATAGTGACACGGTCACTTACTATGTGCGAATTTCCGTTACGATAGACAACAATGCTCACGTCCAGTATAACTTCGCTCAAGCCACTTAGTGCAGACATACGTTCTTTGGGCAATACATTGCTGTATTGATCAAAAAGCGATTTGCCATTATACAATATTTCAACCGGGTCAGAAGGTGCGGGCAAGGGTCTGAACAATCTAAAGATTGTATTATTTTGTGTACTAAAAGTAGGAGTCAAAGCGTAATTTTTGCTATCTACAATAAAATCTTGACCTCGTATAACAGCCAGCTTGCTTGTAAAAGTGCTAACAAAATCAATGCGTTGCAATTCTTGCTTAACAACTATGTCTACACTTCGCCTTACACCGCCGGGTGCAATAAGGTCTAATGTTGTGTTGCCGCCTCTAAGTGGCTTAATGTCAAAAGTAATCGTACCTTGCTTATTGTTTGTGACAATACTTTCATCAACGATTATTGCCACGTTCGGGTCGACAATCTCTTTTCTCGTCAGCAATCCGTTTTCTACACTTGGCAAGCCGCTGACAGTTATTGTAATTGGCATTGTTGTATAATAGCCGCTTTCATAAATATCCAGCTCAATAACACTTCTGTTTGTTGTGATACGGACATTTCCGTATCCGCCTGAGCTGCATCCAAATAGACTAGGGACCAAAAGCAACAAAAAACCAAGTGCAAAGACAACACCAAAAACAAACAGCAAGGGCTTTTTTAGTGCTTTTATCAAGTCTATATTTTTCCTCTGTGTCTAACTATGCTTTGCATAGTTTGATTATCTTGTTTAACTGTATTAGCGTCAGTCTAAACATATAATTTAGGTTGTGTATAATATAGTTTAATTACACAATCTAATCACAAAAAAATTATACCAAAAACTGACAACATCCGTCAAATGATTAGCCTATCCAATTGGTGACCAGAGCAATCAAAAAATCAAAAACTGGCATTCTGTGCTTATTTATTCTAGTTCGTGCGGTATTTGGCCGAATCGCTAACTGCAACTTTGCCGGCAAGTTTATTTTCTATAGCAGTTTGTGCATTTTTTAGTATTTTTTTTGTCTCGTCATTTAGTTTATATTCGGTATCTTCTAAGCCTGCTGATATTTTCATCATGTAGTCAATATTGGCTTTATCCTTTGCCTCCAGCTTTTCAAGCTCTATCTTGCTTGCAACAACTGTGACAAGCTTTTGCAATTTTGTACCTGCTACATCTAGTTTTTGCGGCAACAAGACTCTTTTTTTGTCTTCTTTTTTAAACAAGTTTTTTTGTTTGTCTGTCAATTGTTTGTATGCTTTTAGTGCTAAGAGCGTCGCCTCTACTTGTTCCTGATTGTCTAACGCAAGCTCTTTGATACTTATATTGTTGACAAGTGCATCCATTGCATCGACTTTGAGCATTTCTTGCTTATGTTCTGTGTTTAACTGTTCTATTGCTTTTTCTGCCTTAATCAGCTCTTTGTCTTTTCCACTTGAATTAAAAAGCGTTTTTTGTTTTGGTGTCATGCCTTTTAAAATATCCCTTATTTCTGCCAACGATTTTTCATACTTGTCAAAATTGTCTGCGTCAACCTGGATAGAAGTTATACTATTTATTTTTGTATCAATAAGCATTGCAACGACATTAAAATCTTTTATCGTTTCTTCATAACAGGCTGTAATTCCTGTAAGCTTTTTGCTTGCCTCTGTTCCCTTAAATAAATCCATCTCCTTCCGGTTAAGGCCGTTAAGCATATCGTTTTGTATCATCTTTAAAACACTGTCTATTTGCAATATCTCATCATATGACACCTTTCCCATGTCTTTTACGCCGCTTGTCAAATTGTCAAGCAACGACACCTTTCCTATTACTTCATCGAGAAACGAATTGTCAGATATCTGAGCATTTTCATTTTTAATGTCAGAAGTTGCAAAACTCTCTGGCATATCTGGCAAAAACGGCTTTCTGGTGGTGCTATCGAGACTATAACCTTCCATTATTTTATTCCTCCCACTTTTTTTTCTACGCCGTCTATAAACATTGCCCGTTCAAAAGGTTTCGCACCAATTATTGGCGCCACTATTATGTGTCTGCCATTTATATACATTTGTGCCAGATTGTTTTTGGTAGTTCTTATCACAAATTTTAATTGAGTGATGACACCGTTTCTCAAAACTTCATCAACGCAAACAGTAAACTTGTCGTCATTTTCGATATATTCTATAGATTTTGTACCTATCATCAATTTGCCGTCTTTTCCGGCACTTAAAGTATTTGCTCCGTTTCTTGTAGCTAGATTTATTACTCCATTTTCGTCTATTGTAAAAGTATTGTGCTGCCCGATGACAAACCGGTCTTTATTTTCTACCTTGCTTGCATTTACTTGTATGCCATTTACAAAAGTTGCGTTATCAATTTTGCCAAGCATAATTGTTATGCCTTCGTGCACTATTATATTGTCTGTTATTTTTACCCCGCTTAATTGTATGTTTTTGTCGGCTACTTCATAGTTCTTACCGTTTATTACATAGGTGCGGTTTAGATTTGGATTAAGTTCAACTTTGCCGCTTTCACCAACTATATTCATCATACCGCTTTCATCGACATGCAAATTGATACCATCAACATAAAGACCCTGTGTAATTGAACCGTTGCTGTTTACAATGCCTTGCACTGTTTCTAATTCCAAACTTACTTTGCTGGACAATTTTGCACCGCAGGCAGAAAAGGTTGCGGTCAATACCTTCGCCGGAATACCTAAACCAACTATACGCATAGCTTTTTTTTTATTCGACATGGTTTTTCTCCAGTTACACAAGCATTTTATCACAAATGCGGCAATTTTCAATACTTATTAGAAATCTAGCCTCCGCTACGCAACTTTTTGTGCATGTTTAGATAGGCTTCAAAAACACTGGCAACTAAATTTTTGTTGGCAACAGCACTAATCTGCTCTTTTTTTTTGTCTATACTAAAAACAAGACCCTTATTATTTTTTACACCAAATATTTCTACTACAGGTCTTAAAATTGCATAGTCTTTTTTGTAAAGTTTGATGATAGCAACCTGCTCAAAATGATATTCTTTGCCGTCGTTGCCGCCGATGGTAATACTGCCACCATTCTTCGCTTCAGTCAGACGCCAAAAATTTTCACTTTTCATTCTTTTGCCATCCTTTGTATAATAATAAGTATACTTCAATTGTACAAAACAAGGCAAATATATGAGAGTGCTTGACAAGAGAGGTGCAAATATATTACACTAATAATTACGTCGTGCGGACATGGCGGAATGGTATACGCGCTGGTCTTAGAAACCAGTGGGGAGACCCGTGGAGGTTCAAATCCTCTTGTCCGCACCAACGAATACAAAATCTTAAACATACTTGGGTAGTTACTCGCTGTACCAAGTTTGCGGTTGTGGCGGAATTGGTATACGCGCAGGTCTCAGAAGCCTGTGGGGCAACCCGTGTGAGTTCAATTCTCACCAATCGCACCAAAACAGTACAAACAATGCGTTCTCATATCGCATTTTTTCTTGCAATCTAATTTTTAATATGTAAAATACTAAGAGGAGAAAACTATAATGGAAAAATTTTGTATTGCATGCAGTATGCCTATGAAAGAAGCAAAAGACTTTGCAATGGGCGATACTAAAAAAAATTATTGCTTTCATTGTGCCAGAGCAGATGGTTCTATGAAAAGCTATGAAGAAGTTTTAGAAGGCTCAATTGCATGGGCTCTGGAAGGCGAAAACTACAAACAAATAGGCTTTACTAAAAAACCAACAAAGGCTGAAACTAAGCAGGTCCTCATCGCATACATGAATACCCTGCCAGCTTGGTCATGCGGTTGCAAATGCTCAGGCTGTAGCGGTTCTTGTGGTTGCTAATTAATATTCTTTATTTTCACAATCTAAGTTCTTTAATAATTCTTTTGTTGGTGTCTACAATTTTTTGTGGCGTAACCTCGCTTGTTGCAGGCAGTTCCCTTTCGCCCTCTTCATATATCTCAAAAAATTTGTCGCTTTCAAGTATATCAATAAACTCCCTTATATTCTTTTTCAAAAAGCCCAGTAGCTCTGGAGTGCAAAAAATCGAACGTTCGACAATCTTTTTGCGGACTTGACCAATATCTAGGCTTTTTGCCTGAGCAAGAGCAAAGATATCAAATGATGACTTAAATTTTTTTGGTCGTGACACTCCTCTAACAAACGCTTGTATCATTGGTTTGTTGACCGTACGATCAGAATTGATGACTAATGGCTGGTCTATTGACAATACGGGAGGCAAAATGACTTTACTCTCTCCTGTCCAACCGCCTTCAGGTCTAATGCTAACTAAAGATTTTAATACACTGGCTTCTTCTGCACTAAAATATTTTGCTAACAAACTTTTCGTTGCGAGTTTTGTATTGTCTGCATTGTCTGATTCGATATCTAAGTCGCCAGGCAAACGAAATTCTTTTGTATGAACAGGATATGCAAAACTACCAAATACTCTAATATTTGGGTCAACTAGCACAAGTTTTTCCAGCAATCTGCGCATCAAATAATAGTTAGCAACTCTTTCTTGATTGCCGCTTGTACTCACAGCCTCGCGGCGCAATTGGTCCTTAAACCCTGGCATGTACATACAAATAGTATAACAAAATTTTGAAAAAAAGCAATATAAACAAAAATTAGCGTTTCAATTCTCGTGCTAGGCTTATAACAGAATTTGTCACTTTTTCTGGTGTTGCGACTGCAGTTGCTATCATTTCTTTTTTACCTTGTTCCCAGTTTTTATATATACTGTCACTTTGTGCTGTTTCTACAAATTGTCCAATACTTTTATTCAAATGCTGCTGCAACATCTCTGTAGTTAATTTAGCAAATAAATCCTGATTTTCAAAATACCAGCGTTTTTCAACCAATTTGCGGACTTTACTCATGTCAAGGTTTTTTGCTTGCGAAAGTGAAAAAATATCATACATCCCTTTGAATTTTTCAGGTTCATTCATTCCTCTTACAAAAGCTTGTGCCAGTGGTCGATCTACCGAAGTGTCCGAATAAATAGTCAAAGGTTTATCTACTGACAGCACAGGCGGCAAAATAACTTTTTTTGCATCTGTAAACTCACTTGATATGATAGATACATCAAAGTCTTTCCAAATTTTATTGCCTTCAAACAAACCACTTTTGTACATAGCATCAAGGGACTTAATTAAGATTCCCGATGTCGCTTGTTGATTGTCCGTTTGGATATCTATATCACCAGGTAAACGAAACTCAGAGGTATGAATAGGGTATGCAAAACTACCAAAAATTTTAATCTCTTTGTCCATGTCTAGCATCTTCTCTAAAAGCCGACGCAAATAAAAGTAGTTGAGTACTCTTTCTTGATTATGCTCTGTACTTACTTTTTCTTTACGTAATGATTCTTTTAGTTCTTGCATGTTAATATCATAGCAAAAGACTTAGTAAATTTCAATACTTTCTCTAAATCATTAGAACTAATTATCACTCAATATCAAACGTTGTTCCTACAGGCTTGCCGGCTATTGCGTCAAAAATCAAATTTGGCTCTTTGCCGTTCATTATTATTGTTTTTATACCATAATCTGCAGCTATTTCCGCCGCCATTATTTTTGTTATCATCCCGCCTGTGCCTACTTTTGAACTCGCATCTAACGCCGCTTGAGTCATCTCTTTTGTGATTTTTGTTATGCGAGTTATCGACTTTGGCACCTAACTCGTCTGGGTGTTTGTCATACAAACCATCTGCATCAGTCAGCAAAATAAGCAAATCGGCATCAATGAGTCCAGCCACATAGGCTGACATTCGGTCATTGTCCCCAAACTTGAGTTCATCAGTTGCCAAAATATCGTTTTCATTGATGATTGGAACTACACCATATTTAAACGCAGCAAGCAATGCGTTTTTGAATTTTCGCGGTATTCATCTACCAAGATACCTTCTTTGGTCAAAAGAATTTGACCTACTGTTTTTTTGTGTCTGTCAAAGCTTTTAACAAACTCGTTCATAAGAAGCGGTTGCCCGACAAATTGCTGTTGCCTGCAAATCAAGAATGTCTTTTGGCCGGTCTGATAGCCCCAACTTTGACACGCCAAAGCCAATTGCTCCAGACGACACAAGCACAACTTCATGCCCTTGTTTTTCTAACTCGCAAATGACATCGACCAAGTTGTTCAAATAAGAATACGTGCCCTTTTGGCATTTTTTTGATATAGTACTTGTACCAATTTTAATAACAATTTTTTGCATACATTATTCTATCTTTTTGTTCAAAAAAAAGCAAGTCATTCCAATGCTCAAAAATACGATTATGGCTTGCAAAATATGGTCTATGTGTGCTAAAATATTAGTATGAAAACAAAAAGGATTCTTTCAATTTTGTTGTTATGCTCGCTATTTGTAATAGCTCCAGTTTTTTTTGCCGCTTGTAGCAAAAGAGCAGATACAGCGCCAACCCGTGCAAACGGCGTCTATCACATGATAAGAACAGTAAACGTGAACTGGACGAGTTTTGGTGGTAATAATAAGTTGGAACAAAATGAAAATGACATTCCTTACAGCATTTATGTCCGCATCGCAGACAAC
This sequence comes from Holotrichia oblita, assembly GCA_023690525.1. NCBI lineage: Eukaryota > Metazoa > Arthropoda > Insecta > Coleoptera > Scarabaeidae > Holotrichia > Holotrichia oblita. Next base: position 23,295 of record JALQSN010000460.1, on the reverse strand, counting down.
CGCGTAGAGACTTTTTGGTTCAACAAAACACCAATGACAGCTTCATTATACAATTTGTATAGATATACAACAACTGCCGTAACTTCCTCAAAATTGTTTCCTCAGTTTAACGTAGTACAAGACGAAGGCAAAGACCCAGTATATATCGAAAACACAAATTTAGGCGGTTTTTATGCTTTTGTTGGCGGCCAAGAACAAGGGCCCTCTACAACCTGCTGGCACAAGGTTCCAGGCTCGCTTAACTATCCGCAAAGCAGTATGCTAAACAACTTTGGTACTTATGTTCGTGCCGATGTTGTAGAACCGCATCTATCATCACTCTATTTTGGCGGCTCAGTATGGTGGAACAACAAAACATACTTATACACTTCTAACAACGAAGGCATATGGATTTTTACAAATCAGTCAAGTGGTACCGACCGCATCGCTGTTCAATTTACTGCAAGTGGTCTAAAATTATACCCCAATGCAAATGATTTGGGACCGGCAAGTGCCCTGCTATTTGACCGTGATTAAAAAATGACATATAAAAATTGCAAAAAAAATATGCCTGCTGGCATATTTTTATTTAATAATATATTTGATAGTGCCTGCTTTACCCAACCCAAGCTGGTCTCTTGCATACTCTTCAATAAACTCACGTGTACTAACATGTTCGTTGAGAGTACGATTATCCTCAATTTCTTGTTGCAATTGAGCTAGTCTGGCCTGTGCATTTGCTCGCTCACGACGCAAAGGTCCGATAGCAGCAATTTGAAAAATCACAACAAAAAACAATGCAATAAAAAGTACCGCTGCTACTGCAACTCCGCTTAATATTGTGATTTTTTTTGCGTTTTCATTTATTTCCATGATATCTAGTATACAATTTTTTAGACATTTTGGCAAATATATTTGATAATGCAAATCCGGCAATGCTTGCAAACACCATATAGAATCTAAACACCCCAAAATTGCACCTTAATAGCAATACAAAAAACAAAACTCCATACAAACAAAAAAACAAAACAAGCAATACTGATTCTACGACTATTTGCCTGCTTTGTTTTTTTATTTTGCTTGTCATATATTTGCCCGCAAAAAACAAAACGCCAAAACCGCCACCCAATACGAAAAAAAGGAAAAATATATTTAATTCTTCGTTCATGTTGCTACCACCTAGTGCAAATGTATATAGGTGCGACAAGTCAGACAGGCACATCAACGCAAAATCGCAACGCCCTACTTAAATAATTTTTTGATTAGACTGGTCTTTGGTGCTTTGCTTTGATACTTCACTTCGTTTACAATTCCAACCACATCTAAAAACCCTTTTTCTATATCAAGACTTTTGATACTCATGTCGGTACCCTTTATGCTAAGCAAGTCGCCGCTAAGCCGCACACTCAAAAAATTGTGCATGACTTCCAGCACTTCTACCACACCAAAAATTTCAAAATTGTTTTTGTCATTTATGACAAACTTATGCACTTTTTTTGTATCTGTTATTTGTTTTTGTTCAATCTTTTCCACATAAAATCTTATGCTTTTAGCTTGCTAAGTATTCATTACTTAAAAAGTTTGCGTGCTTGTAATTTACTAACTTGCAAATAGCAAACAGCTAGATGATGGCGGTAGCGAAGCATCAACACAAAATCGTTGCATCTACTTGGTAGCGAGCCAATCATCAAGGGTCACTTCTTTGTCAAAGACTTTTTTGCCGCCCTCAATCTCAATAATTCTATTTGCCGTTGTCTGCAAAATTTCTTGGTCATGGGTAGTAAATAGCATTGCACTTTTGTATCCTGTCATGCCTTTGTTAAGTGCTGTGATACTTTCTAGGTCAAGGTGATTTGTTGGCTCATCAAGTATCAATATATTGCCGCCTGTCAACATAATTTTTGCAAGCATACAACGTACCTTTTCGCCGCCGCTTAGTACTTTGGCTTTTTTCAATGCCTCTTCGCCGCTAAACAGCATTCTGCCAAGCCAGCTGCGTAAAAAAGTTTGGTCTTTTTCTTTGCTGAATTGACTTATCCATTCTACAAGGTTCATATCAACGCCACTAAAATACTTGCTGTTGTCAGCAGGCAAATATCCAAGCGTGCTTGTTATGCCAAATCTAAATGAGCCGCTATCTGCTTTTTCGTCCCCTGCAAGTATCTTAAACAGCATGGTGATAGCAAGACTTTTGCTGCTCATAAAAGCAATTTTGTCGGTCTTTTTTACGCTAAATGTCAAGTTTTCAAAATACCCTTTTTTTGTCAGCCCTTCTACAAACAATACATCGTTGCCAAGTTCTCTGTCTGGCTTAAAGTCGATATATGGATATTTGCGGCTAGATGGCTTTAGTGTTGCAAAGTCAAGTTTTTCTAACTCTTTTTTTCTGCTTGTTGCTTGTCGTGACTTGCTGGCGTTTGCGGCAAACCTTGCAATAAAGTCTTTTAGTTCTTGCGCCCGCTGCTCTGCTTTTTTGTTCTGGTCTTTTGCTTGTCTTAAAAGCAATTGGCTGCTCTCATACCAAAAATCATAGTTGCCCACAAACAAACTTATCTTGCCAAAATCTATGTCGCAGATGTGTGTGCATACCTTGTTGAGAAAGTGTCTGTTGTGGCTGACAATAAGCACAGTGTTTGTAAAATCATATAAAAAGTCTTCAAGCCATTTTGTTGTCTTGTAGTCCAAATTGTTTGTCGGCTCGTCAAGTACCAAAATATCAGGGTTCATAAACAAAGCTCTTGCCAGCAAAACTTTGACTTTGGTTTTTGCATCTATTTCAGCAAGCTTTTTGTCAAACAAGCTTTCGCTTATGCCAAGCTCTTTTAATAATCTGCTTGCTTCGCTGTCCGCTTCCCAACCGCCAATCTCAGCAAACTCTGCTTCAAGGTCTGCTAACTGCATGCCAAGCTCGTCCGTATATTCAGTCTCGCTTTTCTTATATGCCGCTTCTCTTTCTATGATAAGCTGGGCAAGCCGCTTATGACCAAGCATAACAGTATCCAATACACTCAGGTGGTCAAATTCCTCCTGATTTTGTGCAAGCACACTCATACGCTTGCCTTTTTCTATTGTTATCTCACCTTTGTTTGGGGCAAGTTCACCAGTCAAAAGTTTCAAAAAAGTTGACTTGCCGGCGCCATTCGCACCAATTATTCCATAGCAATTGCCATGATTAAACTTGATGTTGACATCATCAAACAACACTCTGCCACCAAACTGTAATCTCACGCCTGTAACCTGTACCATCACATTCTCCTTGAAAGAATAGTCTAGCATAGCAAGTGGCAATTGACAACTACATACAATTAGACATGACTGTTTACATAATTCCCGCATTCATTCTTTTTGTTTTGATTTACGCTTGTTTTAAACGGGTAAATATATTTAAAGCTTTCACCAAAGGTGCTGCCAAAGCTCCTCCTCTGCTCATCGGCATTTTGCCAACTCTTATTGCCATTTTTGTTATGCTCCAACTTATGACAGTGAGCGGTGTGGACAAAATATTAGCCCAGTCACTTGCACCTGCCCTGTCAGTTTTTGGTATTCCAAGAGAACTTAGCCTGCTCATCATTTTGCGTCCGTTTTCTGGCGGGGGGAGTCTTGCTGTCGTGCAAGATATCATGGCAACATTTGGTGTAGACAGCTATGTCGCACGGGCGGCAAGCGTAATTGTGGCTTCGTCCGATACACTGCTCTACATTTGTACGCTCTATCTCACTGGCACCAACACCAAAAAACTAGGTTTCACTCTGCCTATTGGTTTCTTTATGGCGATACTAGGCAGCATTGTATCCTGCTTGGTTTGTCTGGTATTCTAGCTTTAACGTCTTATGCCGTACAATCCGTTTTCTTTGATATATCCATAGACTTTTTGTGGCAGTACACTTTCCATAGCTTTTTCATCATTGATATTGTCTCTAACGAACCCCGATGATGTTTGTACACCTGTTGTTTTTATTATTGGGATTTTAATTCCGTGCTCAAATGACAATCTATCTGCTGTTTCTAACAATTTTTCTTGTGGTATTTTATCATCACGAGAGGCTACTACAAGGTTGCACAAGCCATCTAATTCTCCCAAATTCCAACTGCTCCTAAGCCAAAAGAAAGCGTCAGCTCCCATCAACAAAAAAATCTGATGGTCTATATTTTGTTGTTTAAGCAGCATCAACATTTTTTTCGTGTTTGTAGCAAGGCTAAATCTCGTTACATCAATACTTTTATCGCCATCAAATGCAAGCCTGGACATATTAACTCTATGCTCAATCCCTACTGCACCTTTTTTATTTGTGTTATTAGAGCGGGGAGCAACAATTATTTTGCTTGCTCCTACTTTTTCTTGCCCTTCATACACGATATCTTTGTGACTATTATGGATAGGGTCAAGCGTTCCTTTAAAAACTAAAAGATTCTTGGTCATTAGTTATATTATATTTGAGAAGTGCAAAAAGTCAATGACGACACTTTTGTCAAAGCAATTTTACCCAGTGCTTGACATAGTGAATTATGTTTGGTAAAATAAGACTTGCAACTAGGAGAAGTACCCAAGTGGTTAAGGGGCTCCCCTGCTAAGGGAGTAGGTCTGTAAAAGGGCGCGTGAGTTCGAATCTCATCTTCTCCGCCAATTAAGCAGTCACTGGACTGCTTTTTTGTTTTTGTTATGTTTTTATAATTTTTTGTTGTATACTTGCCCAAGGAGAAACATAGATGAACCTAAAAGGCAGAAGGTTGCTGACACTACTTGATTATTCGAGTGAGGAAATAAAATATCTGGTCGATTTTGCAATCAAACTAAAAGGCGACAAAAAAAGCGGCAAAGAGATAAAAAAACTTACAGGCAAAAATATTGCACTGATTTTTGAAAAGGACAGCACGCGTACACGCTGTGCATTTGAAGTAGCCGCATTTGACCAGGGGGCACATGTCACTTATCTTCCCCCTACTGGGAGCCAAATGGGCAAAAAAGAAAGTACTATCGACACTGCACGTGTTTTGGGCAGATATTATGATGCTATAGAATATCGCGGGTTTTCGCAAACAACAGTTGAAGAACTTGCAAAATTTTCAGGTGTACCGGTGTATAACGGTCTCACTGACACTGACCACCCAACTCAGGCTCTTGCCGACTTGATGACAGCTTTAGAACATCTAAAAAAACCACTGAACAAAATGAAGTTAGTCTTTGTTGGCAATGGCAATGACAATGTTGCACTTGCTCTTATGATTGCTTGTGCAAAAGTAGGTGCAGATTTTAGAATTGTTGCACCAAAATCACTATTCCCCGCTATTGAGATTTTGGATAACTGCAAAGCAATTGCTAAAAAAAGCGGCGGCAAAATTACACTGACTGATAATATCGCAGACGGTGTAAAAGATGCAGATGTGATTTATACCGATGTGTGGGTATCAATGGGCGAGCCAGACGATGTATGGTCACAAAGAATCAGCCTGCTTAAGTCTTATCAAGTCACAATGGATATGCTAAAAAAGACAGGCAACCCTAATGTCATCTTTATGCACTGCCTGCCCTCTTTCCACGACACTAAAACGCAAATTGGCGAGCAAGTATACAAAAAATACGGCATAAAAGAAATGGAAGTAACAAACGAAGTCTTTGAAAGCAAATACTCGGTGGTATTTGACGAAGCCGAAAACCGAATGCATACAATCAAGGCTGTAATGATTGCAACGCTTGGGGAATAAAAAACCAGTCTTCTCACATTTGCTTCCCTTTTAGATTTTTTTTTGATAAACTATCACTATACAAAGGAGTCTAATATGAACAAATATAAAGCAATAATAATAGAAGCAGGCAAAAAGAAAGAAAAAGAAGTTGTCGTTGCTGCACCGAGCAAAGAGGCAGCCAGTGTTACTGTGCGAAAAAAATATACCGATTGCAAAATTGTAAGTATTGAAGATAATGATGTTGTCACAATAGTAACCAAAAAGCACAAAAAACAATAGCACTAACTTTTTGATTTTATAATTTCTTTGTGTAGCACTGCCCCGTGGGCAGAATTTCTAATCGCCGCCTGTCACCAATTTAGATTCAAATTTGCAGGTTTGATTATATCGTCGTCGCAGCCACCAAACTGAAACACGATAAATTAGAGCTCTCGCTCCTAGATTGTTATTCGACGACTTGATATAATCGTAGTCGCCATCGTCAAATTGAGCAAGCTCAATTTGAGCTCTCGCTCCTAGATTATTGACTTTTTTGTACAAAAGCGTTAAAATACCTATGTAAAAAAAGGAAGATTTTTGTATGGCAATAAAAGAAAATGAAGATTTTATAACAAAAATACAAAATCAGCCTATTATCAAAACCGACCAGGATATTGAGCTAAAAGAGGGTGAATATTTTTCTCCTCTTCTTGAAGATGCCAAGACAAATTGTGAAACCAAAATCAACCAGATTAAGGGACGCAACAGCATAGACGAAATCAAAAATGAAATGCTTGGCTACTATGATGCAACGACAGGCAAATATTGCATCCCTCCCAAAATCAAAGACGGTCTTAGAATGGTCATAAAAAAAGCAACAGGCAAAACAAGCGGCTCTCTTTTTGCCACATCTGTATCCAAGTTTGGCACCTTTGGCCCGTTGAATTTTGTTGTCAACACAGTTGTAAGTCTAGGCAAAGCAACATCATATCTATATCTATGCGAAAACATTGCCCGTTCTGGCGGTACAGTAGATGATACACAAGTTCACCTTATTTCAACTTACGAAAAAGAGGACAAGTCCTTTAAATCCCTTGCCAACATAGACTGGCAAAACTACATAAAAGGTGTTTATGTTTATTTTCGTATTATTCACTCTGCAATAGACAACACCGAACCAATGGTTGATGTAAACTATGTCAAAGCTTTGCTAATGCAACAAATGCTATTAAAACGTGCAATCAAAACAAACTTTATGAATGAGCTGGAAGAAAAAGAAGCAGACCTGCTGCTTTTGAGGATAGAACTTTTGTCAAAGATGGGCAAATACGGGTATAAAGTTTTGCAAGATTTTGAAAGTTTAAAAGAACAAATTCAAAAACAAATCAGCAAGCCTCTAAGTGCAAGCGAACGCAACGAAATTTTGGAAGAAGTTTTAAAAGACATAAACATAACCCGTCAATTCAACCCTGCCCTGTCAGCCGAACTTGATGCCAAAACAGCACATTTGGTTGCCAACTTGCATGGGACCGCTACAAGAATTTTTGAACAGCAGCACGCACCATACATGAACGAAATCAACAAGCGCATGAAAGATATAATAGGCAAAGTCAACATACAAGACCTAAAAAACATGAAAGCAGAACAGGTTGAAAAAGCCAGAGACGATTTGCGCCTAGAAGTAAAACAAGTAGCTGTTGAGACCAGAGTTGAAATGGTAAATAAAATCAAAGAGCAAATAAAAGCAGAAAATCTAAAGGGCAAAGAGCTCATTGACAAAATAAAAGAAAAACATGCTCAGGGTAAAGCCAAGGAAAAGGAACGAGGAAAAGAGCACGAGAAAGAACAGGAACAAGAGCAGGAAAAAGAACAGGAAAAACTAATAAAACAAGCAGAAGCTGAACTGGCAAAAGAGGAAAAAGAAAAGCTGGAACAACAGGAAAAAGAAAAAGACGAAAAATTTTTGACCGAGCAAGAAAAAGAAGCCCGAAAAAATGACCCAAGACACAGAACACTGGGAAGATAAAAAAAAGCTGCTAAATGCAGCTTTTTTTGTTGCTTATGGTCCCGGCGGTACTGGAGGAGAGTGCTGCGTGCAACCGCACTTGGTCACAAAACCAATAACAATCATAAGGACAATATATATACAAGCAACGACGATTGCAATAATTGGGACGATTTTGCTATCTTGTACTATTTGTTCGGGGTTTTCTTTCATCTGCGTAGTTTTGCATATCTTGTTCATAACAAATCCGTATACTGCAATCATTCCTATACCAAACAAGAATAATATAACAGCCACAGAAATAAACCATGGTGCTAAAATCACATTTGATATATCTATACTTGCAAACAATGCATTAAGTACAAGTACGGCGAGGTTTGACACAAAGTGCATAGCCACAGGCAGTCGCAAATCCCCTGTGTTCCTCATAGCTAAAGCCAGCATAACACCAAGCATAAATTGGTAAAAAGTGTTGTACAAGTTGCCGTGCATAGCCATAAACAAGAATGATGACAGCATCACGCTTGCCCAAAAACCATAACGCCTAAGTCCGCTGTACACCATGCCTCTAAAAATAACTTCCTCAAAGATGCCCGGCAAAATACAAACAACAATAATTGCCACAATCCACTGCCACCAGTGCTGAGTTATGCTGACAGTAAGCGGGGAAACAAAACCGCCCAAATCATGAAGAGCGTGTGTAAAGATAGCGTTTATCATAATCACGCTGCAAAGCACAATCAAAATAGCAACAATGCTGATTGACCATACTTTTGCATTTGGTACTTGTTTAAATTTTATTAGCGGCTTTAGTTTCAAATATGCGTTGCTTGTTTTTTGCATAATCAAAACAACGACTACAAAAAGCAGTTGGTTGCATATAGACAAGGCAATCAGGTGCCAGTAATTGTCATTGATTTTAAAGACCTGCCCAAATAACATAGAAAAAATAAACACAAGAAACATAGACAACAAAAATGCGTTGCCGCTATTTGTAGGTGTGAGGTACGGACCATTTTTTTGCATATAACCAATATTTTTTTGATTTTCTTCCATTTCAAATATTATTGCATACTTTTTGATTTCGTGCAAACACTACACACAAGGAGAAGAAATTAAATCGGCAAAGTCGAGTATTTCCTCCTCATTGGCATTGACAACAAGTTGTCGTGCTTTCATTTCAAGGAGGAAATATATGGAAATGGAAAACAAAAAACAATCAAGCGCAGCCAAATTTGGCATGGCTGGTATCGCTATAGCTTTGTTTATGCTTGGCTTTGTATATGTAGAAGCGATAAACATGAACACTATAGTAATGGCAACTGTACTGACTATGGGTGCAATTGCACCATTCCTAGCAGGCATATTTGAGATTGCAAAAAAACGTTCATATCACGGTACTGCACTAATTATTATGTCTTTGTTCTTTTTTACTTTGTATATCTTTTCAACACGTACGCTCGGATTTGTAAACTTTAGTTTAAACACTGCCGGAATATTCTACATTGCTTGGGCTATTACTACATTTATGCTTTGTCTTGCAACCGCATTCAAAATGATGGGTATGAAAAATACAATGCTATGTATTGTGCTGGCAAACTTCTTCCTCTTTCTCCTTATGCTTGCAATTGCACAGTTTACCGATTCCAGAGGCGTTTCTATCACAGCAGGCGTACTTGCCCTGTTGACCAGTGCATGCATAATGCTAAACTTCGCTTGGCATATTTTCAAACGCATGAAAAAAGATTCAAACATGATGATGGAATAATAAAATTGTAAAAAAGAAAGAGTGGCTAATGCCACTCTTTTTTTACATTTTTTCTACCGTTTCAATACCCAGAAGCTCCAGCCCAAAGTGCAAGACTCTTTGCACTTGCCTTGCAACAAAAAGTCTATGTGGGTTATCTAAGATACGTTTTTGACCATAATAGATATTAAAAACTTTTGCAATCTCAATAAGATGTTTGGTGAAATAATACGGCTCAAAGTCTTTTATAACAGCATCGATAATTTCGCTTGTCTGCCACAACAGTTTGGCTAGTCTGAATTCATTTTCGTCAACTTCTTCCTCTTTGTTTATTACAGCCTGGTGCACAGATTTTTCAAAGATGCTGCAAATGCGAGCATAGGTGTATAACAAATAAGGTCCTGTTTCGCCCTCGAAAGCCAATATGCTTTTTATATCAAATACACTGCTCCTCATCGTCCCTACGCTCAAAACACTAAAAACAAGTGCTGCACGGCCTATTTTTTTTGCCAACTGCTCCTGCTCTTTTTTATCACCTCTGCCACGTTCTTTGATAACTTCCAGAGCTGAGCGGTTTGTTTCTTCTATGATATCCTTCAGCAATGCCTTAGCTCCGTCTCTGCTGGATATTTTTCCGCCCTCCAGCCGATAAAGTCCGTGTGCGATGTGTTTTGCTTTGCATGCAACGCTTTTTTCCATAGCTGTCAATATCGCAAAAAGTTGTTTAAAATTTAGTGTTTGCTCGGTGCCTACCACATACAAAAGTTTGTCAAGCTTATCTCTTCTCTCTCGTTCGACCGCCGCGGCAATGTCTCTTGTAATGTACAAACTATAGCCCTCTTTGGATACAATGACAGCAACGCCAAGTCCCTGTGCCTCAAGGTCCACAATCTTTGCCCCGTCACTTGTTTTGAGCAGTTTTTTGTCCTCCAATTCCTTAATATGAGCTTTTACAAACTGGCTGAAATACTGCTCTCCGTCAAAGCTGTCAAATTTGATATCAAAGTGGTCAAAAATTTCTTGTGCGTTGTTTAGCGTCACTTTTTTTATTTTATTTAATTTTTCTAATATTTCTTTGTCGCCGATGTCAATAAGTCTTGCAATCTCTCTCCCGCGTGACTTAAAACTTTCGTCGCTTTCTGCCAAAGTTTTGCCTTCGACATAAATTTTTTGTAACTCGTCTACATTGCATTTTGCCAGGTCTTTGATGCCACTTTTTTCTGCTGCCGCAATAAGATAGCCAAACGGCGTACCGTAATCACCAAGGTAGTTGTATCGCACAACTTTTGCACCAACAACTTCAAAAAACTTTGCTATTGCCTGACCGGTGATTGTATTTCGCAAATGTCCTATGTGAAAATGCTTTGCCAAATTGACAGAAGAAAAATCCACACCGACAACCTGCCCGCTTTGGCTTTTATTTACGAAATAGCTGTCTTGTTTTTTTGATACGTCGTTAAAAACGACCTGAGTAAACTCTTGTCTGTTTAAGAAAAAATTTACATAGCCTCCTGCACTTTCTACCTTGTTAAACGGAGTATTTTTTAAGTCAATTTTGCCGGCAATTTTTTTTGCTGTTTCAATTGGGTTTTGCTTTTGTTCCTTTGCATAAATAAAAACAGGCACAGCAAAATCACCCATGCTGTCGTCTTTTATTTCCTGCACTGCCGGGTTTGGCACGCCTGCTTTAGAAATAAGGTCAATAACTATTTGTTTATATTGCATTCAACTACTATACAACAATTTGAAGCACAAGTAAACAAGATGACAAAAGGATAAGATAGACGCTAAACATCCATAACCTAGTTTTTTTTACCATTTTTTTGAGCAGCAAAACGGCAAATATCCCTACAATAAAAGAAACAACAAACCCTACAACAAGCGGTGCTGCTCCAATTGAGCTTACCTGCCCTTTTTCCATGTTTATGACTTCCCACAATGCACTTGCCAGTATGATAGGAATAGATAGTAAAAATGAAAAATCAGTTGCCTCATCCCGATTAACACCCTGCAATGTCGCAGCCGCTGTTGTAGAGCCGCTTCTGCTTATGCCAGGAATAACTGCAAGCCCCTGTACAACGCCGATGATAATACTTTGTTTATATCCAAGCGGTTTATAATTGCCCGCGTTCTTTTTGGCAATTATTTCACTCACAAGCAAAATAATAGCAGTAATCAAAAAGAAGATAGGCAACAAGGCAATATTTTCAAATATGTCACCTACTATACCCTTGAACAAAAACGCTAAAATAAAACTGAAAAAACTGGCAACTATTATCTTTCTTGCTAATGGCGAAAATGGATTTTTAATAAGCTTAAATATAGTTTTGCGATATACGACACAAACACTAAGCATTGTGGCAAGATGCAGCAAAACAGCAAACATCACGCTGTTGCTCCCCAATCCAAAAAAACTGGAAAATATTGCCAAATGACCGCTACTGCTTATGGGCAAAAATTCTGCAAATCCCTGCACAACTGCGAGGACAACTGCTATCAAAACACTCATGCATAATCATATGCGAGCTATTTATAAATTTTACTTGTAAGGTAGGCAGTCAAATCAACTATTTTGACCCTTTCCTGCTTCATGCTGTCACGTTCTCTGACTGTTACACTTCCATCGTTTTCTGTATCAAAGTCTACTGTCACACAAAATGGCGTGCCAATCTCGTCTTGTCTGCGATATCTTTTGCCGATTGAGCCAGCTTCGTCATAAGTAACATTAAAAATTTTTCTTAAGTCTGCGTAGATTTTTTCGGCACTCTCGTTTAGTTTTTTAGATAGTGGAAAAACCGCTGCCTTGATAGGTGCAAGATGAGGTTTGAATTTTAGCACAACCCGCACGTCGTCTTTTGCTATTTCTTCTTCGTTGTATGCCTCACACAATACAGACAAAAACATTCTGTCAAGCCCTAGTGCCGGCTCAATGACGTAGGGGATATATTTTTCATTTGTGTATGGGTCGGTGTATTCCATATTTTCGCCGCTGTGTTTTTGATGCTGTTTTAAGTCGTAGTCTGTTCTGTCTGCTATGCCCCAAAGTTCTCCCCAGCCGAATGGGAATAGATATTCAAAATCTGTTGTAGCGACGCTGTAAAAGCTTAGCTCTTGTTTGCTATGGTCACGCATGCGTATATTTGCCTCACTTAAACCCATATCGAGCAACCATTGCTTCATTTCGTTTTTATAATAACTAAACCACTCCAAGTCGGTGCCGGGCTTGCAAAAAAATTCTAACTCCATTTGTTCAAATTCTCTTGTTCTAAAAATAAAATTGCCTGGGGTAATTTCGTTTCTAAAACTTTTTCCTACCTGACCGATACCAAAAGGCACTTTTAGCCTTTCTGTCCTCATCACGTTTTTGTAGTTTGTAAACATTGCTTGAGCTGTTTCTGGTCTGAGATAAACTTCGTTTTGGCTGTCTTCAGTCACACCGATAAAAGTTTTAAACATCAAATTGAAATTGCGAATCTTTGTAAAATTGCTTTTGCCACAATCCGGGCACTTGATTTTATGCTCAACAATCAACTCATCAAGTTGTTGTGCTTTCAAACCGGCTACATCAATCTTCAAACTTTCTAAAAGATGGTCTGCCCTGTGTCTTGTTTTGCATTCTTTGCAATCAAGCAAAGGGTCAGAAAAACCTGCTAAGTGTCCGCTCGCCCTCCACACGTTTGGATTCATTATGAGTGCTGCATCAATACCAACATTGTTGTGCTTTTCTTGTACAAAACGCTTCCACCACTCTCTTTTATGCTGTTTTTTAGCTCTACGCCAAGCGGACCATAATCCCACGAATTAGATAAACCGCCATAAATCTCACTACCAGGAAAAACAAAGCCCCTGCTTTTGCACAACGCAATAATTTTATCTATTGTTATTTTCTTTTCCATGTATTACCATCCTTATTTAATAACTTAAATATTACCACAAAAAACAACTGTGTGTAAAGCACTTCTTTTTGCATACGCCGCAAAATCACCGACTTAATTGTAAGTTACTATCCACATGGCAAATGCAAATATCAAAGCCGCAAATACAAAATAAAGCCACCTAAACTTTGCAAAAGAATCTACTTCACTCAGCTTTGATTTTTTAAACATTTGTTTAATAAGCCAAAAACTGATAATAAACATGGGAACAACCACAAAAAATTGTGTCAATCCACTCATTCTTAAAACATTGTTTTCCCACCAATGCCAAGACGCACTACCGAGAATGTTTAAAAGATTCATATACTAATATTGTATCATACTATTCTTTTTTATCAATACTATGCCTTGTAATTTGCCATTGCTGCAAACTTCTCCACTGCCAATGAAGCCCCGCCTATCAATGCCCCGTCGACATTATTAAGTTTGAATATCGCATGCATATTGTTTGGATTTGCACTGCCACCATACAAAATTGGTATGCTGTTTTTGCCAAATTTTTTGTCCAGAAATTCTCGTATATAGTTGTGCACTGCCGTAATCTCATCGTCGGTAGGGATTGGACTTGGTTTGTTTGGGTCGCCTGTGCTTATTGCCCAGATTGGTTCATATGCCAACCATAGATTTTTTGCATCAGTAATGCCATTTAAACTACCTTTTAGCTGTGCTTTTAAAATGCTAAATGTTTGCTTTTTTTCTCTTTGTGTTGCTGTTTCGCCAACACACAAAATTGCAATCAATCCGCTCTCTTGTGCTGCTTTCACTTTTTGATTTACAAACTCGTCAGTTTCACCAAACAAAGCTCTACGTTCACTGTGCCCAACAATAACAACTTGTGCCCCAGAATCAATCAGCATCTTTGCATTTATCTCACCGGTAAAAGTACCTTTGAGTGCCGGATACAAGTTTTGAGCACCTGCTATAATCCCTGTTTTTTTAGTGTTTTTTGCAATTGTAGAAATTGTAGTAAAAGGCGCACAAATGACTACCCTATGCGGCGAATTTTTTACAAGCTTTTGATACTCAGCCAAAAATGCCTCTGCCTCCGTGCCGGTAAAATTCAGCTTCCAGTTTCCTGCCATAATTTTCATGTCAAATCTCCCTTATTTTTACAAAAAAGCCGCCACAGGCGACTTCTTGTTGTTTATTCTTTGTTACTTATTATCTCTACCCCAGGAAGTTTTCTTCCCTCAATGAGTTCTAGCGTTGCACCGCCACCGGTTGATACATGAGTCATCTTGTCAGCAAAGCCGGCTGCAATAACTGCTGCAAACCGCCGCCGCCAATCACCGTTGTTGCCTTTTTGACTTTTGACAGTGCTTTTGCAAATTTGTTTGTACCATAAGCAAACTGCGGCAGTTCTGCCATACCCAGTGTACCATTCCAAATAATTGTTTTTGCTTTTTTGATAGCTTTTTTGTACAGTTTGACAGTTCTTGGACCTATATCATAGCCATTGTAGTTTTCAGGAATACTAAACGACTCCATATTTTTGCGTTTTTTGGTGTCGTCATCTCCTCTCGCAGCCCCTACATCAATTGGTGTCAGTATTTGAACACCTTTTTCTTTGGCTTTTTCGATTGTTGCCTTGCAATATTCTATCTTGCTATCGTCACAAATGCTCAAACCGATATTGCCGCCCATAGCTTTGATAAAATTGTATCCAAGCCCGCCGGCCAGCAAAATAATATCAGCTTTGTCCAAAAATGACTCTATCATGCCAATTTTGTCAGCTATTTTTGCTCCGCTCAATACTGCCACAAAAGGACGTTCCGGGTGTTCCAGCACTTTTGTTATTATCTCAATTTCTTTGCTCATCAAAAAGCCAACAGCGTTTGGCAGCAATTTTGCAACCCCTTCTGTACTTGCGTGTGCCCTATGTGCTGTGCCAAAAGCATCATTGACATATACATCAGCCAGGTTAGCAAGTTTTTTTGCAAATGCCGGGCTGTTTTCTTCTTCGCCTTTTTCAAACCGCAAATTTTCTAAAAGCATTACCTGTCCTGGTTTTAGTGCTTTTGCTTTTGCTATACTATCCGGACCTGCGACATCATCAGCAAAAATAACAGGAAGTCCCAAAAGCTCTGACATCTTTTTTGCAACTGGGGCTAGCGAAAACTTTTTTTCCGCAGCCTTTGGTCTGCCCAAATGAGAGCAAACAATCAAACTTGCTCCTTGCTCCAATATATATTTCATTGTTGGCAGCGTAGCTACAATCCGTTTGTCGCTGGTGATATTTAAGTTTTCGTCTTGGGGAACGTTAAGGTCAGCTCTTAGAAGCACCTTTTTTCCATTTAATTTTAAATCTTTTACTGTTACTTTCATTACTATAATATACCAAATCAAAAACTGCTTGGCAAATGTTTACAACACATTTAGTTGATTTGCAATGTTTTTCCACAGATTTTTTGTGGTTTTACTCTGCTTCGACTTACTTTTGCAATCTATTTGCCCAAAAATAAGCTTATTGTCTTTTATCAATTTGTAGCTATTATCAAAGATTTGTATCTTTTTTTTACTTAGCACTACAACATTCACTCCAAATTTTTTGTTTGCATAACTACTGCAAAAATGTACAAATTTTTTGTCGTCTATATTTTTATCAAAGCAAAACAAAATGTTCACATCATAGACACTGGCAAGTTGAAAAAATTCTATCTGGCTTGCATTGTCTGCGATAAGTATGCCAATTCTCCCAAATTTTGTATCAACAAAATTTACACTGTTTGTTTGGCTATTGTCGTCTATATAAATTGAAATCGTCAGCATCTTGCCATTTAAAAAAACAATCACAGCATCATCGGTTTTGCTTTCGCATACCAGCCTCACGCCTGCAAGACACAAACAGTCAAAATGCTTTGACAAAGTTTTGCAATCTCTTTTAGCAAAAAGCTCTTTCCTGAAAGTTCACTGTCAAGTTCCACACTAGACAAAATACCAAAATCAAAAACAACAAAATCTGCTTTGTCAATTTTTCCTAAATGGTTTAGCACAAAGCTGGAATAACTGCTGCCGCTAAAATATACTATTTTTGCTTTGTCTTTTGTTGGCATAATTTCTCCTGAGTGAGTACAACAAGAAGCAATGGCTGATGCAAACTTGTTTGCAAAACAGCAATTGATTCAAGTTGCCAAGCGGTATTGAGATTATATCGATAAACGAATATATTTTATCATATGACTTAATCGTTTTAACTGCGCATACAATTTGGCGATAGCGACTTTGTCGATATATTATCTTCGTCCGGATACCGACAACTAATTGTTATACCGCTCACTTCAGGAGAATTATGAAATACAAAAAAATTTTTGCATTTTTTATTGTGTTTTTTAGTTTATTAAGTCTCACGCTTGGCGTTATTTCGGCGGCGACTAAAACAAAACGCTATCTAAAATTCAATACCGCAGAAATGACCATACAGACGTTTGGTGACTATGACAAAGAATTTACTTTAAGTTATCGCTGCGGAGTAAGAGAACAAAACTTTTCTGCCGACGGTGTAACTGGCAAAAAAACAGATTTTGGTGTGTTGACAGTATTTGTACGGGAGGCAAAACTAGCAAAAAAAGAAATGCGTTATCAAATAACTATAGACAACCAAACACTTTCCGGCGAATTTGATATCAATCCTTTTGACAATTCTTTTGTTGCAGATGCAAAAACGCAATCAAAACAAAAAAATGCCATCTCTGTAACTATTTTTTATGACAACAAAGAACGAAAATATTTATTGTCAAATATGTTTGACGAAAATGATTACAACGTGCATCAAGTGTTTTCTGCCGCATCAAAAGCATTAAAACCAGTTTTAAAAAAACATACAAGCTTTGGCAGGCTGTTGGGCGAATTTTTTGTACAGACTGTATGGACTAGCCAGACACACGGTCAAACAAAACCCTTTTGGCATGTGACTTTTGTCTGTAAAAAACACGGAAAAAGTTACACAGTGGTCATCAATGCCGAATCGAAACAAGTATTAGCAAGGTTTTTTTAAGTGGTCATCCCACTTTATTAGACATTATGGCGTGGAGATGATAAAATAACAATATGTTTCAAACAAAGGAGAAAAAAATGGAACAAATCAAATCTAAAAAAGGTATCAAACAAATCATAACTATATTTGCTGCGATGATACTTATTGCTGGCATGATAGTATTTTTGGCAGGCTGTGATAGCGGAACTCCAGTTGACGCCGAAATGCTAAAAGGCACATGGGAAGTAAGTGCATCAGAAGAAGGCATGACTACTAGTATAACGCACCAGTTTAATGCAGACGGAACATATTCTGTTAGAAGTATTCTAATTGGGGGTGAAGTAAATATTGACATGACAATGTCAGGCACCTGGACAACAAGCGGCTCAAAAGTGAAAGTAACAATAACAGTCGCTATGGGAATTCCTACGTCAGAAAAGATGACCTACAAAACAAGAAATCAAGAGGAAAACTCAATAGATATAAATATGGATACTGGATGGCTTACATTTACAAGGATAGTATAATATAAAACTACAAATGAAAAGCGGCATGTGCCGCTTTTTTTATACAATTTTTTATATTTGCTTCAGCACTTCCTGTACAACACGCATATCAACTTTGCCAGCATACTCTGTCTTAAACAGTTTCATCACTGCACCTATGTTTTTATCTGGCATTTTAGATATGATATTTTTTACTTCCTGTTCGCTCAGCATTTGCGGCAAAAATTTTTTCAGCGTAGCTGTCTGTGCCTGTGCATTTGACGCACCTGTTGAGTTGTTTACTTTTTTGTAATTCTCTTCTTCCTCGGCCAACTCTTTTATTGTTTTTTGCAAAATCTGTACCATGTCAGCATCTGTCATCGCAGTTTGAGTAGTTCGTTTTTCTATTTCTTGTATCATGTATTTGTTCATTACAATACCAATAATATTTTTTGCTTGTGTGTCACGTGC
This sequence comes from Holotrichia oblita, assembly GCA_023690525.1. Lineage (NCBI taxonomy): Eukaryota > Metazoa > Arthropoda > Insecta > Coleoptera > Scarabaeidae > Holotrichia > Holotrichia oblita. The sequence continues at coordinate 5,036 of JALQSN010000460.1, read as the reverse complement.
TTTCATAGCTTCGATGTTTGCTTTTTTTATTTCGTCAATTAGCATCTTGTTCTCCTTGACTTTATTCTACATAAATAATAACAAAATTGCAAACAATACTCGATAGAGGTAAAAAAATGAAAAAGTTTTTATTGATTATGTTATTTGTTATTATGGCAGGGTTGATGGCACTGCCTAAGTTAGGTGTTGTTGCTGCGGCATCTCCTACTAATTGGGGGCTTGGAGGTTACCAAAATAACAACCCGCCCGTACCTCCGGCTGCCGGCAGCCAAGAGCTAAAGGAGTTTGGCGGCATTTATTATGATGACAGTGAGGAAGCAAAAGAGCAAAAAAAAGTCTATCTAACCTTTGACCTAGGATATGAAGCCGGCTACACCGAACAGATACTTGATATTTTGTCAAAAAACAATATCAAAGCTGTATTTTTTCTGTGCGGAAATTATCTGCAAGAGACAAAACTTATCACTCGCATGATACAAGACGGTCACCAAATTGGCAATCACACCTATCATCACAAAGACTTGCCAACTCTGAACAATGAACAAATTACAGAGGATATTGACAAATTGGACAAAGGATTTGCACTCAAATACGGCGACATATATAACAAACCAATAACCTTATTTAGACCTGGCAGAGGCAGATTTGACAAAAAAACGTTGCAAATAGCTAATAGCCTTGGCAAAAAAACTGTCATGTGGAGCATGGCTATAGCAGACTGGGGTGCAAAGCCTTATGATGTTGCCGCTGCATCAAAAAAAATACAAGCACGCATTCATCCCGGTGCTGTCATGCTTTTTCACATCACTAACCAAAGCGCACCAAAACTTTTGGAAAACTTGATTCCATCATTGACAGCACAAGGTTATACTTTTGGCGAATTGAATTTTTAGTCTGGCGGCTTTTCGCTTGTGACACCGCTTGGGTTTGCACTTACAATAGCAAACCTTTGTTCGTTTGCACCGAAACTAAATCCAAAAACATTATTAACGCTTGTATTAAAACCAAAAACAATGTCAACAAAACCTGAATCATCTGTGTCAAACTCAACGAGTGCAGAAACTCTTGTTATATATTGCGCCAAAGTGTTTGAGCCTAGTGTTCCCTGGCTAATTCTGTCCAGTAACTTATAGGCTTCCTTAAATGCTGCAACAAAGTCATCAGCTGTTTCTGCTGCTTTCATTGCCAACGCATATGCTTTGTTTGACCAATTTACCGCTCCGCTTGCAGCATCAAATATTATTATCCCTCGTTCCATCATTTCATAGTATTCGCACATAGTACATATTTCGTCTGGTCCATGGCTATGCTCTGGCTTGTCACCTTTCATTTGATTATATGCCTCTTTTTAGCTGCTTGTATCTACTTTTTTAGATATTTCACTATCGTCAATTAAAAAGCTATCGTATCCTGTTGCACCAGTATAAAAAATATTAGCTTCCAAACCATCTATGTCAAAATTTTCATCCCCGTAAATCATCAGAGTAGAATCGGTCCCGGGATAAAAAAGCTCGTCTCCTGCTTTGCCCCCAAAAACATAGAGCATGCTAAGGTACTGTCTTTCAGGAAAACTATGATTGTTGTAATCTGTAGTCAAAGGCAAAGCTCTAATAACTGTGTGTTTGTTTATGTCGGTTCCACTCATTACATTGCCATTGTAGTCAATTGGCTGCCCCTGTGCATTGATAAGCCTGTATCCCGCAAAAATATTGTTTGGGCTGGATGCATCAGGAGACAACCTCTGCACTTCCAAAAATTGCCAGATATCTACCCCTACAATAGGTTTGATTAATACATCATGTTCACCTTGCGCTTTTCCGCCTGCTATGGCGAATTGCAGCCTTAGATAATTTTCTCTAATATCAGTTAACACAGCGTTTATTGCAGCATCACGTACAGTTTGCAAAACAGTTTCAGGGACTTGCTCAACTATTGTTTGTGTAATTGTATTAAATTTTATATCAGCTCTTATTGCGTCAAGAAATGCTGTTACTTCTTCACTCAAAAGTCCTAGGCGCCTTTCAGCAAAAGCTCTATCAATAGGTGCAACAGCGTTTAAAATAGCTGCTATCTCAGCGTTGCTAAATGTGCCTATACCATATAAATTTGCATTAAGCGCACTGAGTGCTCGTGCCACTACTTGGTCGCGTATCGCCTGTATTTGATCTTTATAAACCGGTTTAGAGGATACTTCCTCTGCGTCAGGCAAATAAAACAAAATGATGTGACTCTCGGCTGTATCCTTTGCTACAAAAAGTTTTAGCGGATCGTATGCTTCCGGCCCTGGGTCTGTACCTGGGTCTGTACCTGGATCAGTGCCCGGGTCTGTACCCGGACCCAAAGTCCACCCGCCATTAGAACAGCCAAATTGCATCTCGCCAGAACAACCCATAACAACAAACATTGGCATAACAAAAAGAAAAAACCGCCAGTATCTTGCCAAATATTTTTGTTAGCTTTTTCATCTTTTGTTCTCCTGTAAGTATTATGTGCAGTATTTTGCGTTATTGGGCATAATTTGTAATTCTCCAAGAGTGGCTGACAGGTTCGTGTTTAGGCAAACGCTTTGAATTTAAAACAAGTTGACACTACATACAATACTCGCATTTACTGAGAATACAGCAAAGCGGCATAAGCGCGAAATCGCCAGCCTTAAAAGTCAAAATTAAAGTCAAAAGACGGGAGTTCGCTATCCATACCTTTTCCCTTGCCGCCGCCACCGCCGCTACCGCTAAAGTCAGTATACCCTGCATTCTTGCCGCCGTTCATGCTGATATAATTGCGTATGTCGTACCACACCTTGCTTTCGTTCAGATATCTGATTGGACGATAACTATCTGCAGTCTGTTCTGTATTAAATACTCCACGGCTACGGAAAAAGAAATTAAGCGTTGTATAAAAAGCAGGGGTCTTGTCCAAGAAAATAACGGCTTTTTCTTTGTCCAGCTGCTGCAACTCTTCTACAAATATAAGTGGTCGTTCTTGATCTTTTTTGCTCTTTTGTATGTTTTTGCCTTCGTCTTTGCCGTCTTGCTTACTTACGCTCTTGTCCTCAACAGAAACGACTTTTTTACCAGAGCGTTCGCTAAGTTCTTTCAGCGTCTGCAAGTCACCGCTACCAATAAACACGTGCACGTTACAGTTGTTTTTGATTGTGTCTGCCCCAGCTTTTTCGTACTTTGTGACCAGTTGTGTGTAGTCCTGCAAAACAAGAATAAAGTATATCCATCTGCTACGTGAGGTGGCAACATAAGTGCCCATTTTTTGTATAACCGGCAAATTTGCAAACTCGTCAAGTATAAAGAATGTAGGTCTGGAAAGTCTTAGTCCCTCGCTCACAAGTGCTATTGATGTCAGTTCCTTATATAGTTGCTCAATTGCTATCGTTGCCAGTTTGTGCATTGTTTCTTTTGCATCAGGAATACGAATAAAGAAAGCTGTTGGCTTTTCAACAAAACTTGCAAAATTGATATCTGTTCCGCTAGTCAAAAAAGCAATACCCGGATCGCCGAACAATGTGATATTCGGGTTCAAGGTAGCCAAAAAACTGCTTGCTGTTGTTTCGCTGCTGTTTGTTACGTCATTGGCAAGTTCTTGTGCGTTGAACACACGGCTACGATTTTTGAAATATTTCTTGAGAGTTTCGTATGGAGCATCTCCGCCGTCTTTTACGTTGATAATTTTGAAGAAGTTATAAAAATTAAATTTTTCAATTGTCATCCCAAGCTCTGGATATTTGCTGTCTTCCAGCATTGAAAACAAAACAGCCTTTGCAAAACCTCTAGCACCATTCACCCACATTGCATCTTTTGGGTCTGACATTGGCACAATAACATTGATGATATCTGTTATGTCCTCGCTTATCTCAGCATACAAGACCTGCTCTTTACCTTCAATAGCATACTCTAGTTCGGGCTCGGTAGCGTAGGCTATGCCATCAAACTCCCACCAAATTGAGTCAAACTTTACATTTTTGTCATATTGCAATTTAGTTTCTTTTGGTGTACCGCTACGGTGTATGTATACTTTTTTTTTTAGACCTTGTGCACGCTGATACTTTCTAAATGCCGGCTCAAGCGGATTCCACCTGTCACTTCGTAGCGGGTCGTACAAGTTGAGCGTCACGCAATTGTAGCCCTGCTCTTGCAACGCTTTGTTGCAGTCTCTAAAAAGTTCGCCCTTGATGTCAGAGATAATCATTGTGGGCTTGCTTGGCATGGCAGCATACGCTTGTATGCTAGGCAAGATAAAGGCTTGTGACTTACCTGTGTTTGTGTTACCAATAACCATTGTATGTATAGGAGGTACAAAGCAAACTTCTGAGCTTGTCTTTTGTTTATTAAATTCGTTTTGCACCAATATGCCTGCACCAAAATAGCTGTCGCCTTTTTTGCTTCGTTTTTTTGCAAAGTTTTGATTTTTGATATCTCGATAATTACATACAATAAAGTTTTCTCTTAGGTCTCTTTTAGTAAACAATCTGCCCATAAAAAATTGTGAATCTGCCTGACTTTTTTTCGTCTTATAATTGTCATGGTCTTTACCAAATTTACTTGCCAGATAAATTACATACAAAAACACACCCAATATACTCAAAACAATTGGGATAGGGCTTTTTATATTTTTTGGATCAATGAGTTTATCACCAATTGCACCAGCAATAAAAAACCCTATGACAAACATGCCAACAAAAATTAAAGGGATTTCTATAAGCGCTAGTTTGACTCTTTTTCTCATCGATTTCTCCACTAGACTTAGCAAGCTAGAGCAAATATGATGCTTAGCATCGAATACTGCTTTGCGAGCGACAGTCTCAACAAATCGCCTTGGCGTTTGTTGTAAAGTATTATCTGTAGATATTTTACAAAAAATGTTTGTATTTGTCAAACCCAACGCCGAAGATTATGTATTATTTACGACCAATGCGCGTACAAAAACACCACTGCTCCGCCGGTTGCGTATATTTGCTGTTGTAGTTGGTCTATTGATGAAATTTTTTGAGCCGCCGGTTGGGTGGGTGTACCAGCCTTGGAAAG
>JALQSN010000459.1:0-40718 GCA_023690525.1 Holotrichia oblita | reverse complement strand
CCGTCATGGCAGAATGAAAAACATCAAATTCGAGTTCACTGGCAAATATCACACTTTCAAGGAACTTTGTTCTGCTGAATATAAAAGCAAAACAACATCTGTTCAAGAAAAACTGCCTTACTGATAGACAGATTAAAACAATCCAAATTATTTAAAAATAAGGAGAAAATTTATATGGAAATAAGAGAAGCACAAACAAGGGCACACGCAAATGCAGTTAAACGAGGTTGGGATAAGACATCCGTAGACACATATTTCTGCCTTACCTACGGCGAACTTGCGGAGGCATTCCAAGCACGCAAAGACAACAATGTGGCAGAACTAGGTGACGAACTTGCTGATGTTCTGATTTACACAGTCGGAATTGCCGCCAAGTTTGATATAGATATTGACGGCGCAGTTCAGAAAAAAATCGAGAGAAATGAAAGACGTGAGTATAAACAGGTGAACGGATACTATATCAAAACGAAAGATGTATCTTAAACAAAGGCGGTGCGAAATCATATGAGCGTTCGTGAAAACTTTGCACAACCTCCGACACGTCCTGCATAGCCACCGCACACGCAATGGTTGACGTGGTAAATTACTTGAATCACGCAAACCGTCACACCTGACTATGTTTGTGGACAAACCTTGATAGTCTTGCGGACAAATCTCGAATATCTTTCCATATGTTTCACGCTATGTTAGAATAACAATATGAGTTTTGTATATGCGAAAAAGTGGAAAGACACTGTTGTTATTTTATCGGACACGAAGATAACTTTTGACGAGAAAAAATCCATAAAACTTGGAAACGAAAATGAACAGAATGCTGTTAAAAACTATGGCGCTTTAAAAAGCTATATCATCAACAAACATTGTGCCATTGCCTTTGCAGGCGAAAGCAAATACATGAATGACTTGTTACCTCGTCTATTCGCTGAGCCCGATATAGCGAAAATAGAAGCGTTATGCTTGGACAAGCACAAGGAAAGTTTGAATGCAAAAACACGAGAATACCAAATCGATTTTGTTTTGGCGAATTATCAAAGCGACACACTTTATCTTTGTGAAATCAAGAACGGCGAATTAACGCAAGTAGACCTCACGCACATAGGCACCCATACTGCATTTGAGGAATTCCAAAAAAGAAGTGAGAAAAATGAGCCACTTAGTAGAATGGAAGTTTCGTTTTTGAACAACGATGTATTTACTTCTACGGAGAGTAATACGGAATATGACACCTTGTTTAATCGTTTTTACAATGCAGTGTTTTCGTGCGGAGATAATGGTGTAGGCAATTTCATTGTTCCGTTGGTATTTAACAACATAACCAAAAACTTTGAATTTCGTAGTTATAACAAAAATGAGCCAGCTATTAAATATCGTCCTGTCGCAATTACAGGTAACACGCTACATTTACAATCAAGCAATCTTATCGGACAAAGCCGAGAGAACGGCGACTATTCGATATGCTTCTTTGGCTCGTGCGGGAATAATGTGGTTGTATATATAACTCCAATCTCTCTCGCATTAAATTTCACGCAAGGCAGAGCGAACTATGATAAATCGATTTCACAATTCAAAAATCTTTGCATACCGCAAATCAAATATATTTCGATTCATCAATTACAATTTGAAATGCAAAGTTTTGGATTTAAGCGGCAAATCTATGTTGCCGATGTGTAGCAAAGAGTTCTTGGCACACGAAATCTTACGTTTCTACGAATCTGCCAAAAGCATAATTGATAATAATTTTGCCGAAGCCGAAAAGATTATTATTTACACAACAAATGTTATGTTTCGTGAGTATTCGCCTTATATCAAACTGAGCAAGACTTGGAGATATTTAGTGAATTCGTGAATTTTGTTAATAACACAAAATGGAAAACGTGTTCAATAAACTTGAAAGTTGAGAAAAAGAAATGAATACTTTTGACGATGAAACGAAAATCATAGAGTGGTTTCAAGGATTTGATGATGAGCCAATGTTCGCTCCAGAAACAAAAAAACTCAAACAAATTTATAATTTCATTCACAACGAAAAGAAATGGAAGAAGTGGCAGAACAGTTCAAGTAAAGGTGATATGCCACCCGATTTTTACAATGAGAAATTAAATCTAATGTTGGAAGTTATGCGTGTTGACGACCACGCATTCGTTGATGAAAATGGCAAAGTAATCAATCCCGATCTTATGCACCAAGGCGAATTACACAAAGCATTAATAGGCAACGTCCCAAGCGGTGTCAACTTGCACATAATCTCACGCACACCACTTTCGACTAATGATGACCATAACTATGGCTTTTATCGTGACAACTTTGTGCGTGTGATTGAGAAACACAAAAAGAAAATTCCGCTATATCGTAAAAACCACCCGAACAAAAAACTCATATACTTTGTCTTTGATGAATCGTCAATGTATGCCGAGGCAAGCAAGAAGTATCAAGCCACGAATTAAAGTTGCATCATCGTATAAATGCAAGACCACATTTTTTCTTTGCTGATAAAGCATTTATTGAATGTGTGTTGAACTCTGACATTGATTACTTGATTTTTGGTTTTCTCCATATAAAATGGCGAGAACATCAAAAGGAATGGTGTCGCCGATACCAAACGCAACCGTAGTCGATGTCAAAGCTTTTGCACAAGAAATGTCTGCCGATTTCAAACTAATTGAATATGATAAGAAACGAATGGTAAGCACGGAGTTATAATATGAACGATATACAAAAATTTTTGGATAGTGATGTTGGCAAAGTCTTTGCGGAATTTGTTTTTGGCAAAGGTGTGATTAACATAACGTATCTAGTTGGCGATGTGACCGCTGACGAGAGAATTCTCATTGAAGATATAATTCTCGGAAAAAACTTTTTGTATTTCGATGCTCCCGACTGCGTTGTAAAACATAAAGATAGAACAACCATAATAGAGCATTTCAAAATTGATGCTTCAAAGCCGTCAAGGAAAGGGACACTTATAAACAAACTAACGCAAGGTAAAACGGACACTTTCGATAGACAAGTGATGTTCAACGAGGTTCCCGACCATGTTCAAACAATGGAAGAACTCGATAAAAGTGATTTCAAAGAACGACTTAAAAAGTATAGTTCATACGAAAATCTTGCTGATAACTTTGTCAAAAGTTACGTTAAACATTATAACGAAATTGGAACTTATAAACGTAATATCCTTAACTCGGGCGAATCAGATATATCCAAGAACTTTGAAATTGTATTCTTCATTCAAGATATCACACCGATTGACAAAATCATTCCTGATTTTTCAACATTGAATAGCGAGGAAAACATATTGGAAATGGAAAGGAACAATATCGGCGCTTACATCAATCAAATTAAAGATAAACCGGTAGACCACATTTTCATTTTCTTAAACATATTAAACAAGCCACGAATTTTCTATGCTAACAAAAGAATGGTAACAAATTTGAAAATGTTGCCAGTCATTCCTTAATCTTCGCTCGTATCTTAAACTCACTTTGTTCGATAGAGAATTTTGAATTAGTAAAAATATCTTCGTCATCTTCAAACATAAATATCTTGCCTAAATCTTTTGGCTTTTCTGCCTTTTCGTTTTTGATAAAGACAAATGCAATTTCAAAATATTTTTTGTTTTCTTGTGCGAAATTGAATTCGTTTCTTGTAAGTGTGAATTCGATACCATCGCCCGATGTGGACTTAACTTCAACAAAATGCGTTATGCCTTTCTTGTCTGTGTATTTCATATCATAGCCAAGGGAGTCATTGCCTTTCGCAATTTCGCCTGCTTTTTCGCCATTGCCAGATAACCAGACGACCGAACCAGTTTTACCATATTTCTTTCTAAGTGTGTGAAACACTTTGCTTTCTGCTTTGAATCCATTCAAGTCTTTAACGGCATCACTCTCTTTGTTGTAGATTCCACGCTTGCCACCACCAACAACATTACCAGTTGATTTACTACTTTCAGGTTTCTCAATAGGTGTCTTATCGAAGCCGTTGTTGTCGTCACGCTTGATTTGTTCGTTGATTGCACGATAATCAATTTCAGCCGAAGTACGGCTCCGTTGCTTGTCGTTTGTTCCACTTTTTCAACGATTGGTTTTGCTTGTTCAATTTTCTTTTCAATATCAAACACTTCTTGTTGCTCTATATCTTTTATTGAAACGGAAAACATATTTTCATAGATATTTTTAATTTTCGTTTTCACACTGTTACTGATAACTGGATTGTCAAAATCATATTGGTTTTTTTTATCTTCGTATTCAGCATTGTTCTTTGTAAAGACATAGCACAAGTATTTCTCTCTCAGTTCTTGCTTTAACTCAAAGAACATTTTAGAAAAGTGCGGTATCAAATCTATCGGGTCAATAGCGCCTGTGCCGTTATATTTATCAATGTCGATATTAAGTTTGGAAAACAAGTTTATGACATGTTCGATATTCTTGTCTGCGTTTATTTCGTCATAATCGAAATTCGGCGGTAATTGCCCACCATATTGTATTAAGAGTTTTTCGCCACTCTCTACGCTTTTCGCATTGGCAATAGAGTTCCAAAATTCTAACTTGTAATCAACACCATTTTTGAATTTGCTTCGTGCCAAATTCAATACTTGCAAATTTGTATCACCGTCATCTTTGAAAATTTCTTCGATTTCTTTTGTCGAGTTGCAACCAATGATTTCACGGAAAAACGCTTTGTCACTATCAACGTCCAAGAGAGTAGTAAGCATTTCCGCAACCGCACCACAAAACCGTTTTTCATTACGCAAGTGGCTAATAACAGTCATCGTGTTCGGTATTTTGATATATGCCGTCTTGTCCGTGAATATCAACTCGTAATCTTTCAAAAGTCCTTTTTGTTTTTTGTTGCCAATGGTGTATGTCGTTTCTGCGTGTTCCACCAAAACCAACTTACTTTTATTCAGCAAGTTTAACTCTTTATTTTTTACATCGGCATTTATCCTTTTTGCATAGATGCAAGGCAAGAGTTTTTTGTATGCCACGTTGTATTCTTGGTTTATCGAATGCTCTTTGTAATCAACCGAGATATTGCCAATCGTTGTAATATTCTTTACGCAGAACAGTTTTTGAATCTTGCTTGCGCCTGCTCGTCGAGCAAGTTCCAAACAAGGATAATTGTTTATGATGTCGTCACTGTAAGTCTTTTTATCAACATAATAAACATCGCCAATCGGTCGATATTTGGATTCGCCGTTCTGCTTTGATAGAACCATTCCAGCCTTGCGGAATTCCTCGTATTGCTTGTTATTGTTTGTCAGTCGGTCAATAGAGCCGTCATCAGTCTTGATAAACAAATTCAGTTTCGTATATATCGGTCTGCCAATAGATAACGACTTATCCATTTCGGGCAACTGCAAAAGTATTTCATAAATTTTTTCTTTTGATAAATCTACAAAGTCCATAATGTCATTTGCAATGCCAAGTTGCGAAAACAATCGTTCAATGTCGGTTTTCATTGTGCGGTCGAAGTTTTTGTAATCAATATCAACGACTTCAACAACAGGCGACAATTTATTATCAACCATTGTACAATTATAGGTGTTTGCCTTTTTGCCCGATTTGGTTTTTATCCAGTTAGTTTCTTTGAATTGCTTTCGCAACCAAGAACTCATTTGTGATTTGCCAACTCTACGTTCGTTCACAACATTCGATGGATAACCAATCATAGCGGCTTTATCGTCAATTTCATTTAATTCTATTATGTGGCTGTAAAGTTTTTTATCGTTAAGCACCCACGCAAGTATGTCGTTGAAACTTGCTTTTTCAAGGATTGTTTTGAGATTTTCTATGTTTGCAACCCTGACAATTTTTTCTTTTCCCCATTGGGCAAACAACTGATTATGAGTAATTCCTCCGTCATAACTGACATTCGTAGAAAGTGTTGTATATCGACGGCTATTGTATTCGATGTATTCGTATACCTGCTGACTTGGTAAATCTCCGACTTGTATTTGCGGAAATGACTTCACATCAAGATGAGAGAAAAACATTTTCACGTTTTCGATGTTTTCATTTTCTAACCCCAAGGTTTTTACGTTAGCAAGGAACTCTGCATTGTTCAAAAACGAAATAATGTTTTCGCCGATTGAGTTGTCATATTCTCTGCCAAAAAAGCACTTGGAACAATTAACAATCTTACCACTTCGAGAAATCACCTTTGGTTCCACGTTCACGAAACTTGTGCCGAACTGCTGATTGTTTGATTGCCAGTAATTGTAAAGCCACTTAATTACTTCGCAGGTTTTTTCCTTGCTATCTTTTGCCTGTGTGAATAGCGAACCAACAATCCTATCCAATCTGAAATTCTCTAAACCGAAATCAGTCAATGTATTCACGAAAATCTCATTGCTACTTATTTTCAGCAAATCTCGTAATTGCTTTTCTTGCTCTTGGTTTATAAAATCGAAGTCAGTCCACGTCGGCAAATTCTTTTGGTAATTGTCCGTATCGGTTGGATTGTTAAATACTTTGCTTTTGGCTGTGTTGCATTTGTTGTCGATAATTAAACTTGGGAAGTTGTGTCCTTTGTATGCGTAAAAATTAAAATGCTCCAAGCATAGTCTAATTAGTTCATTCTTGCTTTTTAAGTCGTAGTATTCCAAATCGTTATTTATTAACTCGGTAAAATTATCTTCGCCATAAAAAGCAATCTTACAATTACTGATAAGATAATTAACTATGATTTCGTCATCGCAATGTTTTAGCAGATTAGTAAAAATCTCAGGATTCACATAGTCACAGAAACGCTTCTTGGAAAATTTTGGCTCTTGCGCCATTGATATGAATGTCTTGTTTATCGTTGGAAATAAATCTAACTTACTGACTAATGCGGATAGACTTTTGCTGAAATTAAAATTGTTATCTAATATGCCCATATTCATATTACTTGGAATCATTAAACTCAACGGCTTGTAATTATAATCATCATTTTCTTTTGATACTTCGATAGCGGTAGTACCGATAAATTCTGCGAGCCTGTTTATGAGTTCGTGGTTGTATGGACTGCTTTCTTGCAATAAATTTCGGTCTGAGGTTAAATCAAAAGTTCCGTGAACCAAGAACGGGAAAGGCATAGCAATTCCTTTAACTTTGAAATATGAGTATAGAACTCCGCTTTCCCTTAGTTTTTGTTGTATTCTTTCATCACTATTGCGAGCAATAATGAACTCGTATTCTTTATCCTTTATCGTGCCTTTTGCCCTGTGAATTTTCCATACACCTTGCTCAGCATTTGGATTATAACTATCGCTAATAATTATTTCATTCCGTTCATTATCTTTAATTCGTTCAACGATTCGCTCTTCCTGTCCCTCAATATTGATGATGATTTTTGATATGTTCGACAAAAACAACATTTCTCTGAAATCAAGTGAATTTAAATCGTCTTTGATTGTTTTTATATGTTCCGGTAAGCAAACCAATTCTATCGTTGTTGAAAAATCATTTTCGCTCGTTGCTATCATTTTGGGATAAGCAAAGATTGTCGCCGGCAGTGTTTCGCCAAGTTTTGATTTTACCACTTTGGTTAATTCATCATTATCGTTAAGTATCTTGTTGGTTTGCTCAACTGCGTGTTTCTTTGAAAACTCGACCGCAAATTGCTTTGTAATGATTCGCACCGTATCTGCCCAATTCAGCACCGCACGGAAGCCAAGACCTTTATTGCCGATTGTGTTTTTGCGAAGCGATTTATTACTTGTCCGAGGATACATAAGGCAACCGATGTTTTCCTCGATGAACGGATTCCCAGTATTTTGAATTCGTAGTGTTTTACCGACAAGAGAGAACTTAACAATGACTTCTTTGCCGTTATTTGATTCATCGTCTGCGTTTTGCAAAAGTTCAAAAATCTCACGCCTTTGATAATCGTTTTTTGTTCCATTCTCATCGTTGTAATCACGGACAATATCAAGCGCCGACTTTTTGTATTTGTCGAGTATGTCCTGTGTTCCTTTTGCAATCGTAAAACTCATTGGTTTCTCCTTTTCGGAATTAGTAATTATACCAAAATTTACGACTTTTGTAAATTCAAATACTTGTCAGAGCAATAAAAATGCCTTGCGTGATGCAAGGCATTTTGTTGTGAGCAAATTGCTATTGTATTTGGTTTCTTTAATAAGAATCTGGATTTTCTTTTCTTCGTTTATTTTCGTCTGCCACATATTTTCTTTCTGCTTCTTTGCTTTCAACAACTTCTTTTATTCTTATTTCCTCTGCCGTAAGTTTGTATCCGTTTTTTTCTTTGTATTCTATTCGTTCCATTGTTTCACGTTCTTTCGTAGATATGCTATTAACTAAACTTGGAACGCCAGCCTTATTAAATATCAAGCAATAAGCCATATAAAGACATAAAGCGGCGGGTATACCAATCAGCCACGACCAAGAATTTTCCGTTCCTACCGCAAATATTAAAACACATAAACCAATGCCGACAAAAAGAAATAAGAAACCAGCACGCCGCCTATCCTTTCTTGTGTATTCTTTTTTGCCTGTTTGTTTTCTTTCTGTTGCGTTTGAACTCATTCGGTTTGCCCTTTTCTCTCTATTCATTTTTTTATCTCTTATGTCCAATGAAATGGCTATTATCAATAACAGAATTACGCAGACCGCGAAGATGCCTAGAATAAGTTGTTCCATACAAATTCCTCTTTTCAAAATATATATTTTTTGTCCATGTTATGCTTTTTTGTAAACAATAGTCGTGAGAGCCGTTGAAGTATCACCCATTGTTATTGTGATTTGATAAACACCACTTACAACAGTCAATGTGACCGTTCCACCAGTCGCAGGATTCATTGTTAGATTTTCGCCGTCAATCGTATATGTGAATGAAATAGGTTCGCCACCAAATGTGTATATACCTTGCCCATCTTCTTTAAGTTGAACTGCAGAGGCAGTTGAGGCATCAGCTCAGTTGCTTCAATTTCTGCCCACGAATTGTATTCTTGGTCATATCCTCCTCCTACCACGGTAAGTTTTTCAAACGAATAGGTTCCAAGATATGGTTCAGTATCTTCACCACCTTTTCCGCCACACGCAACAAGCCCTATTCCCACCATTAGCACCAACGCAATCATCATCGCACTTCTCAAGTATTTTTTCATTTTTCCTCCTTTTATGAAAGTATGCTTTCATATATTCATATATTAAAGCTTATGCAGAAACTTGCAGAATGCGTAAAAAGCGGAACAGTCGAGCAATTCAATGCAGTCCTAAAAAACATCGAAAACATGACTGAACAACAATTAAAGTCCGTAAATACTGTTGAGAAACAGTAGTCTTATCACAGCGTAAACTTATAAAAACATTACGAAATCCAAGGCAACCGATTCCATACTGCCCTGCCGATCCGCTTGTATGTTAAGACTCCCTTGCGGGAGTCATTTACGAACTAATCGCCTATTGGATCGTTGATGAGGGTCATTAACACGGAACTCGTGTCGGTGTCCGTCATTTATCGTTGTTTGCGCCATTGCAAAGTGAACGTGTCTGCCGTCTCCGACTGGTATCATACCTCCGCTTCTGCCTTTGAAAAGGTGGAAGTGTTCTTCATAAAAATCAGTGCGGAATTCGACCTCATGAACATGGTCACCATTTCCAACCGGGATTGCCTGACCTGAAACAGTTGCGAAACGATGGTTGTGCGGGTCTTCTTGCGGTTCAGCAATCATAACACTGCCTAAAATTTCGTGAACGTGTTTTTGTTCTTTGTCGCAGTCTTCTTTTTCGATGCAACAACAAAAATCAAAAGCACAGCATTTCTTGTTTTCCATAAAACTCCTTTTAAACATACCCGTCGTTTTATAAAACGGATATGTATAGGGAGTCGCTATTTCAGTATATGTTCGCTTAACCGCAAAATCAATTATAAAGTTATATAGATATAACTTGAAGATTCAAACAATGTTTATAAACAAAAAAGATGCATAATTTTTTTGTTGCTATTTCAAGTTAAAAAAATTAAAGATTACATTTGAATTGCATTTAGGTAGTTTTTTTGTATAATTACTTATGGCTTGGAATTGGTGGGTCGCACAAGGTTTATTAGTTTTTACACTTATTTTTATTGTGTTATCAATGCAACAGAAAACTTCTGTTCATTTGTTATGGTATCGCAGCATAGCAACTTTAATTTGCACGGTTGCAGTTTGTTTTCTTGGTGAAATGTCAGCGATTATTTTATGCGGCGCGGGCATAATTCGCAATACTACTGCCCTTTACTTTGCATATAAACCAAATACTAAATATGTTACAAAATGGTTTTCAAGCGGTGTTATTATTGCTTTGCTTATAATTTTAAATATTGTGTTTTGGAAAAGCTATTTAAACATCTTGAGCATCGCTTTTGGTGTAAGTATGATTATTGCTTTCATGCAGAAGAGTCCAAAAACGATTCGCAAGATAGGAATCATTGTCGGCATTTTGGGGGTAACTTATTACGGTTTACTTCTGTCACCTATGAATGCCATAATAGAATTGTTTGGCCTAATAAGCACGATAATAGGAATAATCAGGTTTGATGTCAGAAAACAGAAACAGCAAGAACAGCAAGAACGTATTGTACAACAAAAAACTTCCGTATAATTGCCTGTTTTGCTTTAAGTTTTCCTGACTTGAACTATGATTTTAATTAAATGATTTTTAATTGATAATTAAAAACTAATTGCACATATTAAAAAAATGGCAAACATTCCGCATTTGTATTTTTGGATATATACTGCTTGTGTTGCAGTTTTTTTTATTGCTGTTCATTTAATTCTTGGAGTTTGGTTGAGGCTTTATGACAGAACAAATATATTCGATAACGTTTTTCATTTTTCAATCAGCGGATTACTTTTTACACCGCTTGGATTTTGGATTGCATTTAGACTTGTAAATCAGCCAGTTTGGTCGGCAACAGTTTTTGCATTTTGTTTTGCGGTTACGTTAAATACATTATGGGAAATTTTTGAGTTCACTGCTGATTATTTATTTCATACAAATATGCAGAGATGGAAAGATAAAACAAGCTCGCCAAGAGGCGCAGGGCTTATAGATTCAATGTGGGATTTAATTTCTTGTTTAACCGGAGCTTTAGTTTTCAGCATAATCCTATTTTTCATCGCAACCTTTGTAAAATAATTATGAAAAAGTTTTCAATAACATGGTATAAGCCACAATTTAAAAATCTGCCGAAAGAATTTGACGGCTATTGCATTGCACTTGTTGCCGACTTGCATAACAAAAACTTCCGCGGCAAACTGGAAGACGAAATTAAAAAAGCAAAACCTGATATTATAGTTCTTGCCGGAGATATAGTTCATAAAGAATTTGAATTCAATCACGCTTTAGAATTTATAAAAAATATAATAAATGTGTCTCCCATATATTTTGTTAACGGTAATCACGAGTGCAAGTTAAAGTCTTATCCGCAATTCAAGGACATGCTGCAAAAACTTGGTGTCATAGTTTTGGAAAACAAAGTGGTTACGATAAAGCGAGGCGAAAATGAAATTGCTTTAGCAGGTATAAATGACCCGGATTTTTTTAAAAGTTCCACCAAAGAAGAATCTAAAAATGATGCTTTCAAAAAGAAATTATCTGAAATTTATTATCCTTATAAAAACAACTTTATTATATTGTTATCACATAGACCTGAATTTTTTCGATTCTATGCCAACAGCGGCATAGATTTAACACTTTCGGGACATACGCATGGCGGTCAGATTCGTTTACCTTTTATTGGTGCTTTATATGCTCCTGGGCAAGGGTTTTTTCCAAAATACGAGGCCGGTCTTTTCAAACAAAACGAAAAATACATAGCGGTAAGCCGAGGGCTTGGCCGCACGGGCAAAACATTGCCGCGAATACTAAATAGACCTGAATTAGTTTTTGTGAAACTTCAACTAACTGATTAATATAGCAATTAGTTAAACTATTACCACATTCAATTCGTTATTCTATACTTTTCAAGCTGTCTAACATTTTAACTTTTTTTATTAACAAACCGAAGACCAAATTTATAGAGGTGGCGGCAAATAACGATATTAACGCTGCAAGTACATATGAAATGGGTTTTATATGAAAAATAAAAGCCATAACTTCGATTTTATTTATACTTAGTACAAGATATAATAACGGGAAGCCCAAGAATAATCCAAATACCGTTCCCAATAATACCAGCAGCATTATTTCATAAAACAGCGACAGCGAAACTTGCACGTTTGAAAAGCCCAAAACTTTAAGCGTGGCTATATCTCGATTTCGTTCCTTTATATTTAACAAAGAAAGATTATAAAGCACCACAAGAGAAAGAGCGATTGAGAAAATCATCATGGTCAGTTTAATAATTGAAATCGAAGAAATCATTTTTGTTACTGTTTCATGCCTTTCTTCCATGCTGTAAACATCATTGATACCATGCGATTTTAAAAGTCCTACCAGCAATTCCGACTCGTCAGTTTCTATCCACATACCAAGAGTGTGATAATAACTGTCTAAATCATTGGACGAGATAAAAATTCCATTTGTTATAGAAGTTTCTATAATGCCTGTTATTTTAATCTGAAACGAGCTTGTGCCGGTTGCAATATCTAAAATATCACCGGATCGAACATTCATTTCGTCAGCGGTAGTTTTGGAAATCAGCGCACCGCTTTTCGGATTTATACTTGTAAAATGTGAGTTTTCTTCTATCGCAAATATTTTCAAAGTCTTTACCGTTCCTTTATTACTTGCTGTCATATAAAATGTTTTATAGGCTTCGTATTCTTTTATAATACCGTCAGTTTTCAATTCACTCATCAATTCTACAAAATCATTTGCTCCAGCCTCGCTGTAAACAGCATTAACGTCATAATAAAACTGTTTTCCTAATTCTAAATTTACGCTGTTGTCTATTGTATCCCCTATACCGAAACTGCACACAAGCAACGCCACACACCCCATTACACCCACAATTATCATCAAGGCTCTTGAAGGTTTTATTACAATATTTCTAAAAGCCATTTTTAACGGAAGATTGCCTTTATTTTTTTGAGTTTTGTTTTCTGACTTAGATGTACTAAGTTTGAACAAAACACCATGCTTAGGCAATGCAGGGCGCATACATTGCGCTGGCTTTTCTTTTATTACACTTCGGCAAACCATAATTCCGATAACTAAAGAGAGCAGACTTACGGTTGCGATTGCTAATAAACTCCATAGCGGACTGAACACAATTCCGCCCACATTCGGTATACTGTAAACAAGGTTATATTTAATGCCCAGCACATTCGGTACAATGAACGGAGCGGTAACCGCACCAATTACGCCGCCTATAAAACATAAGATTGCCCCGAATGTTGCATAATGCATCATTATTCTTTTGTTGGATATGCCTAGAGCTTTTAATGTACCTATATTAGTTCTTTCACGCAAAATTAACGCGCTGACTGTGGTTAATATAACAAGAATTGAAACAAGCAGAAATATTACTGGGAACACATAAATCATGCGGAGTGAAGTTGTTCTTTCTCCTTCCATTGCCGCCACCGATTCTATACTTTCCCGTCCGTAGGTCAAAATGAATCCACTGCTTGCGGCGGAATAATGTTCATTTATATTTTCCATAACAGTTGCGGAATTTTGTGTTTTAATAAGTATTTGGTTGTAAAGCAAAGCAGGAATGATTGGAAGCCCGGTTTTTTCGGATATCGCCTGGCTGAAGATATTTTCATCAATATAAATTGGGCTATAGGTATGAGTTGAAACTTCTGCGAAATACATAAAGCCTGTTACAGTAAAAGTCATTACAGGATAACCCGAAATTTCTATATCTATAAAATCTCCGATATTATAACTTTTTTTCATATTGACATCCAACAAAACGCCTTGTTCGCCTTCGTTAACAATCGGTGCGGAAATTGAATTCTTGCCTGCAAAAATTTTGCTATTATTCCCGACACTTCCGGCTGTATAAAATCGGGATTCAAAGTCACTTATTTCTCCGCTTAATTTCAAATCATTGAAAAACTCATAGTCAGAAATTGATATGGTCGAAAATTGTACTGTTATATCTGTAAGATTGGCTTGATTAAAATAGTTATTAGTGCGCTTGTCTATTTTAAGTGTATTTGATATAAAACCGCAAAAAAGATTTACGGCAAGCATGGTAATTACAATCATGGAAATATACTGCAAAAAGTTTCGCCGTATATCTCTTGTCATTAACTTTGCCATGATTCCATCTTTAGCCATTACCAGTCTATCTCCTCTACACTTGTTCGGTTTTGCTTTGTGTTTTCGACAATCTTACCGTCTGACAGCCTTATAACACGATCAGCAACCGCTGACAGTTGCGTATTGTGTGTAACCACTATTACTGTTTGTTTATGTTCGGTTGCTAAATTCAGTAATAACTCTATGATAGCCTTGCCTGTTTTGCTGTCCAATGCACCTGTGGGTTCATCGCATAAAAGAAGTTTAGGGGATTTTACAATTGCTCGTGCTATGGCAACTCTTTGCTGCTCTCCGCCCGAAAGCTGGCTTGGAAAATTGTTCAGCCGTTTACTTAACCCTACTAATGAAAGAGCATCATGTGCTGACATTCCATTTTTATTTTCAGCAAGCTGCACATTTTCAAGTGCCGTCAAATTGGGCATAAGATTGTAAAACTGGAACACAAAACCAATATCACTATATCGATATTTAGTTATTTGTTTATTGTCAAACGCGTTTATCTGCTTCCCTGCTATTGTAACAGTTCCGAATGAAGAACTATCCATTCCGCCTAATATGTTTAATAAGGTGCTTTTACCCATCTCACGCTTTGACCTAAAACTATCGTAAATTCTCCAACCTCAATATCAAATGAAATATCGTTTAATGCGACTATCTCATTGCCTTTTTTTCCATAAATCTTTTTTAAATTTTTGACTTGTATTTTATCCATTTATTAAATCTCACTTTTGAATTCCAAATCTTTATTTAAATTTGACATCAATTTAAAGTATGTAAGTATATTACTTTAGTGTGTATTAATTCAAGGTATTTAAAATTACCAGTTTAGTTAAATTAGGAATTATACAAAGAGAATCGGATAAACGGAAAAATTGAAATATAATTTAATGAACCAAAAGCAACAAAATATTTAGATAAAATATAAGTACTTTAGAGATTATTAAATGCAGAGAGTTTAATTAATTTTAAATTTCTAAGTTTGACATTATTTAAGTTTTATTACATAATCATATCTATGAATAACAAATTTAAAGATTTTATAAAACTTCCGCTTATTGTAGGCACTATTGCCGCAATCCTATTTATAGTTGATTCCTTTATAGGCGGGTTGTTTGTTGACGGCGCAGGCTTTATGTGGGTCGCTTTCGTTTCTTGGACAGTTTTTTTCGGAGTTTCTTTAAAAGAAAGAGCCCAAGCACTGATAGGCAATGTTATTGGTTTTCTTGCGGCAGTCGCTATGATTTATCTTGGCAAAGTTTTTACACTTAATATATTAAGTGTTTCAATTGCATCGGTAATTGCTGTTTTCTTAATAAACGCTTTGGTTATGTTTTTCCAGCACGGTAAAAAATATTGGATTCACAGCATAAGCGGCATTTTTTGTAGGAATCTTTTTAACTTTTTCAGGGCTTGGAGTAGGCCTTGCGCCTAACAGCGTGAAAGATTCGTTTTTAATGCTAGGAATAATTCTAACTTATGGAATACTGGGTCTTGCATGCGGATATTTCACTATTTTATTAAATACAAAGAAAACAAATAAAGAACAAAAGTAAGCTTTATATTTTTCCGTCAATAATTTATGATTGTAACTTTCGTTGGCTTTTTATAAGGTTGACTTCTTTTATAATTGGCTTATACTAAAATCAAGAGAAAAGAGGGACAAATGAAAAATCTTATCAGTATCGAGGATTTAACAAAAAACGACTTGGAAGAGCTGTTTTCCATAGCCGACCAAATCAAAAAAAATAAGAAAAAGTTTGCGCAGAAACTTAATGGGAAACTGGTCGCAACTTTGTTTTATGAGCCAAGTACACGCACGCGTTGCTCGTTTGAATCCGCCATATTACAACTGGGTGCAAATAATATTTCCACTGAAAATGCGCGTGAAAATGCGTCTGTAACCAAAGGTGAGAGTCTTGAAGATACCATCAAAGTAATGTCTGGCTACGCGGATGCAATAGTAATCCGGCATTTTGAAAACGATGTGCATGCGCGCGCCGCAGCAGTATCAAGCGTCCCGATTATCAACGCAGGAAGCGGAAGCGCAGAACACCCTACCCAAGCGATACTTGACGTGTATACAATTAAAGAATTGAAAGGAAAAATCGATGGCACGAAAATTGCTATTATGGGCGATTTAAAGTACGGAAGAACAGCAAATTCTGTGATACGATTGCTCTCGCTTTATAAAGATATTAAAGTTTGGGGGTTCAGTCCCAAAGGGCTGGAGCTGCCAAATAAATACATTGACTTTATAAAAAGTAAAAATATTCCTTATGTTGCCTGCCGTTCGTTTGACGAAATCCCGCATGACGTTGATGTAGTCTATCAAACCCGTGTTCAAAAAGAGCGTCTTCCGGAACCTACAAAAAGCATTGACGAGTTTTGTATCAATAAAGCTACGCTGAGTAAGTTATCTGAAAAGACTTTAATTATGCATCCCCTGCCCCGTGTTGCTGAAATCAGTCCGGATATCGACGGCGACCCACGAGCGGTTTATTTTCATCAAGCGCATAACGGAATACCCACAAGAATGGCACTGCTGCTTTTAATATTGGGGCGTGCATCAAAATGAAAGTTTTAAGGCAACATCGCAAAATTCAATGTGCAAATTCCGAGCAGATTTTTGAGGACAGTTTTGGAGATTTTAAGGGCGCATATCGGGATATGCAACCGAAAAATCGAAAAAAATGTACCGAAAAGATGCCGGAAGTTACACATAGTGCTATGCAAGATGAATTGTGCGATGTTGCCTTAATCCGCGGCGGCACTATTATTGACCCATCTGTTAACCGATTAGAAAAAGGCGATTTGTTTATTGATAACGGTAAAATCTCAACAAAACTGCCCACGAAAAATATCAAAAATCTAAAAACGATAGATGCAACAGGACTTTGGGTTGTTCCAGGTCTGATTGATTTGCATGTGCATTTTCGC
This sequence comes from Holotrichia oblita, assembly GCA_023690525.1. Taxonomy (NCBI): domain Eukaryota; kingdom Metazoa; phylum Arthropoda; class Insecta; order Coleoptera; family Scarabaeidae; genus Holotrichia; species Holotrichia oblita. The sequence continues at coordinate 23,577 of JALQSN010000459.1, read as the reverse complement.
GACCCAGGTCTTACACATAAAGAAGATATTTTTACCGGTTTGCGCGTTAATAGCCATCGCCGGAGGTTTTACCACCGTGTGCACAATGGCAAATACACTGCCTGCCACCGATAATCCGAAGCTCATAAAATACCAACTTAAAAAAGCGAAAAGCGCGCACCTTGGCCGCCTTTTACCGATAAGCGCGGTTACAAAAAATATGGCAGGAACAGAACTTGTTGATATAGTAAAAAATGCAAAAGCAGGCGCCGTCGCGTTCAGCGAGGACGGCAAATCTGTAATGAACGAACTATTATTAACCTCAATGCTTCAAGCCTCAAAAAAACTGGATAAGCCTGTTTTTGACCATTGCGAAAACCCGAAAACCGGAAGCGAAGAAACTATTATCGCGCGCGACATTGAACTTGCAGCCCAAGTTCAGGCACGTCTGCACATCTGCCACGTAAGCACAGCCGAAAGCGTCAGCATTATTCGCAAAGCGCAAAAAGCATATCCCGGCTTAATAACTGCTGAAGCCGCGCCGCATCATTTCACTTTAACCGATAAAGATATGAAAGAACCAGATACCAATTACAAAATGGCTCCTCCTCTGCGAAGTGCAAAGGACCGAGACGCTATAATAAAAGCTTTGCAAGACGGTACAATATCAGTTATCGCAACCGACCATGCGCCCCACAGTGCAGACGAAAAAGCGCAGGAATATGGGAAAGCGCCAAACGGCATTATCGGACTTGAAACGGCTGTCGGTATTGCGCTGACCGAACTTTATCATAAAAAGAAATTGACCGAAAACCAGATAATTTCCTGTATGACTTCAAATCCAGCAAAGATACTTAAACTGCCGATTGGTACTCTGCAACAGGGACACACAGCCGACATAACAATTATTGACCCGAATTTTGAATGGATAGTTGACAGTAAAAAGTTCGTATCAAAATCCAAAAATATGCCGTTTGAGGGCAGAGAGTTAAAAGGCAAAGTTTTATATACAATTTGCGGCGGCAGGATAATTTATCAAAACAATTAAATACAATTTAACGAATTTCGTTGGTTATTACAAGGCGATAGAAAACAAATGACAAACGCGTTAGTTCCAGTCCGTTTCCCTTGAGCTAAAATTTTTTATAATGCACCATAAAAACTTGGTCTTTTGCTTAATTGTTTTGGCAAGTTAATTTGTCTATATGGAAAATTCGCAATCTGCTTTTTTATTTCTTTTTCAAGTTCGCTTTTGCTCATTTCTTTTTTGCTATCGTCTTTACGAATTGTAACACTTATTTTTTTGTCTTGCATTTCTTTTTCGCCAATCACAATAACATATGGTATCCACTCGGCTCTTGCTCTTACAAGTTTTCTACCTAAACTTTCATTTCTGTCGTCTATGTCATAGCGTATACCTGCAAAATCAAGTTGCTTGCAGTATTCTAAATGTGCTTCGTTATTCACTGGAATTATGCGAAGTTGAATTGGACTAACCCATAACGGCAGAACAGGGTGCGGAAGTTTTAATGCTTCTTCTAAAAGTGCATATATACATCTTTCTAATGCCCCAACAGATGAGTGTATTATTATACAATGCTCTCGTTCGCCTTTTTCGTTTACAAAGCCAATGTCATAAACTTTGCCTTCTTTGACATCAAGTTGAACAGTTGATAACTGTTGATTGCCTTTGACACTATCAATACTTTGCCATTCAAACTTCATAGCCCAATAGTGTTTCATTTCACTAAGTAATTCAACAAATATTGATTTATTTGATTGCTTTACGAGATATAAAAGTAATTGCTTATTATCGTTATAAAAGCTTTCTACTGACCGCAAAACATTACAATAAGCAAATCCAAGTCCTTTATACATGTCTTCATACTGATTGAAAATCAAAGCCAATTCTTCATTTGCCATTTTTTCGTCACGACAAAAACAATGCACATCTGCCATATGAAAATATCTAACTCGCCTAAGACCTGCAAGTTCGCCACTTTGTTCATAGCGGAAGTTTTCGCTACTTTCAAACATTCGCAATGGTAATTGCTTATAAGAGAAATTTGCCTTCTGCATCATTTTGAACAAACCAAAGTCGCCAGCAAAACGCAAGATATAGTCTTTTTCTTGTTCATCAGGTGCTTTTACAATATAGTGTCTTTCGTGAAAACTGCCTGCTTGCTCTTTAATTTGTGGGTCGTTTCGATCATAAAATAAAGGACTTCCAATTTCAATGGCACCGAGATTTTCAAGTGCAATTCGTTCCTGCCAATCTCTTACAAGTTTCATCATTAGTTGACCATTAGGATAAATCATATGATTTCCCTTGTCGGCGCTTGGTTCATCATCAAACAATTCAAGTTTCCGCATTTCCTTAATGCTTGGGGCTTCGTTACGCACAATTCCTTTCAATTCTTCACTGCAAACATAGGCTAATAAGTTTTGGTCATTGATTTCATTTAGTATTTCAATAACTTTTTCTTTATCGTTTAAATCTAAAAATATCTCATTGCCATTTGGCGAAAGCACAAGATATTTACTTTTAATATTTTTAACAATTTCATTTCTATTTAATTGTTTCATTTTCTATTATCTCCTTTTGATTGAAAACTTTTCTGCATATAAAAAAGCACTCTGCGTTTTGCCGAGTGCCCGAAAAGTTTTCGTAAAAGGCAACCACAAAACGCACCGCTAAGTAGTGGTGGTTTTGGTAGTTATAAAATTTAAATGAAATTTTTCCATAATATTTATTATACGCATTTAGCAAATAAAGTCAATATTGCTAGCAGGATTTTATTGTAAAAAGTTAGAAATTAAGTAAGACAATCGAGACAGAAATTTATGAAATGATTTTTATAAGTTATAAATAATTGATCTGAGTAAAAGGTCATTTTGCCACTATTTATGTGATTTTAAGATGTTTTGTTGCAGTTATTAAAAAGTTATGCTAGACTTAAAATATATGAATAAGCAAAACAAAGGAAAAGTTCTCCGCCTGACTGAAATTGCTGCCGATGTTTTTAAAGTCACTTTGAAGTTGGAAAATATGCCCGAAATCAATCCCGGGCAATTTTTAAATGTTAAAATCCCCGGAGGCAGATTCACGCTTCGCCGTCCGTTCGGCATCAGCGGTTTTGACCACGATAAAAAAACAATTGACTTCTGTTTTCAAATAAAAGGCGATGGAACAAAGGCGCTTTCCGAAATAGAAGAAGGAACTGATTTAGATATCCTGCTTCCGCTTGGAAATGGTTTTCCAATGACTGCAAAGCCGCACAGCACTGACTTATCGGTTAATAAAAAAATAATGATAATCGGAGGCGGAATAGGTATATTTCCGCTGTTGCCCGTTGCAAAAGCCGTAAATAAAAACTGTTATTCTTTTTTAGGGTTCAGATCAGCAAATGCGGCAGTCTTAACCGACGAATTTAAAAATTATTCCAAAGAAACTTTTATCGCAACCGATGACGGAACAGCAGGCGAAAAAGGTTTTATTACCGACATTGCGCGTCGCGAATTTGAACGCATTAAACCTGATGCAGTCTTTGCCTGCGGTCCGCTTCCGATGTTCAAAGCTCTTAAAAAGACTTTCAGTGACGTTAATGTTCCGGTTTATATTTCTATGGAAGAAAGAATGGCATGCGGATTCGGAGCATGCCTGTGCTGTAACACTAAAATCCAAAAAGACGGTGAAATCAAGCAACAGCGTATATGCTGCGAAGGTCCTATTTTTTTATTAAGCGAGGTAATACTTTGAAAGATAAAACAATGAAAAACAAAACTTCAACAGCACTTCCGAATTCCGAAATTAAACAAAACAAAGAAACACCGCTTCAGCGCAATGTTCTGGGGCTTAAATTTAAAAATCCTGTTCTGCCGGCATCTGGTACATTTAACTTCGGGCGCGAAATAAACGGGTTCTATCCTATCAGCGAATTTGGCGGACTTATCACAAAAGGAATAGCAATTATCCCTTGGCAGGGAAATCCTACTCCACGGTGCGCCGAGACCGCAGGAGGCATGCTTAACTCCGTTGGACTTCAAAATCCCGGCGTTGAAGTTTTTATTAAAGACTATCTGCCTTTTATGAAATCGCAAAACGTGCCTGTTATTGCGCAGGCAGTCGGGCACACAATAGAGGATTATCAGGCAGTTGTCAAAAGACTTTGCGAGGTAGATATTGACGCTATTGAACTTAACGTCTCCTGCCCCAATGTCAAAGAAGGGAAAGGCTTAAGTTTTGGTGTTGACCCCGTTCAAGTTGAACACATAACGCGTGAAGTCAAAAAAGTCTGCACAAAGCCACTGATTGTTAAACTGACTCCGAACGTTTCAAACATAGCCGAAAACGCGCGGGCGACCGAACGCGGAGGCGCAGATGCCATTTCTCTTATTAATACTATTGCGGCCATGGCGGTTGATATTGACACTCGCCGCCCTATTCTTGCCAACCGCACCGGCGGATTAAGCGGTCCTGCCGTTAAACCTATCGCCTTGAAAATGGTCTGGGATTGTTATAACGCGGTTAAAATACCGATTATCGGCATTGGCGGAATTTCGAATTACAAAGATGTTATCGAGTTCATGCTGTGCGGCGCAACCCTTGTTCAGGTCGGAACTCTGAATTTAACAGACCCGATGGCAACGCCGAAAATTATAAAAGATTTGGAAATATGGTGCGCGCAGCAAAATATAAAATCACTTGACGAAATAGTCGGAAAATTAAAAGTCTAGGGGTGACCCCTGGACCCAATAAAAAATAAAAGGGAGAAAAAAATGAAAATTAAAACAGGATTCGAGAAACTGAACGAATTGATTGCAAAGAAAAAGTCCCATATTGTGCTGGGTCTTGACCCGACATCCGAAATGGATGAAAATGTCAAAAAACATGGCAACTTGGAAAATTATCTTAAATGGCTTATCGACGAAACCCACGAATATATAGTTGCTATAAAACCTAATCTTGCGTTTTATGAAAATTCGGCTGAAACACGCCAAATCATGCAAAACCTGATGAAATATGCGGAGACTAAATACGGTCTTGTTAAAATATTGGATGTTAAACGCAGCGATGTTCTGGATACGCAATCGCAATGGGCAAATGCCGACATGAAAAACTTTGCCCCGGATATTGTTACAATAAATGCTTATATGGGCGGAGCTGATGTTGTCATGCCTTATCTTAATCTTGACCCAAAAATCTGCGTTTATATCCTAACCGCAACTTCAAATCCAGGAGCACGCGAGTTTCAGGACATCCTTGCAAACGGGCTGACTAACTACCAAAACATGGCACTGCTTGGACGCGGCTGGGACAAAGAGCGCGTCGGCTATGTTGTGGGCGCTACAAAAACAGACGCAATAATAAATATAAGAATGATTGAAAAAGAATATAACCTTTCCCCTGCCGCGGTTTTGGCACCGGGTTTCGGAAAACAAGGCGGAGACTTGGATTTTGTTAAATATGCGGGCACCAATGCCGTATATTCTTTGTCATCATCGCTTACTAAAGATAAATATTTAAATGGTAAAACCGCAAAACAAATGGCAAAATTATGGCGCGATGACATTAACGCCGGATTAAAACAAGCGACAGAAGTTCCGTCGCTTACCGCTCACGTTGTCGATTGTATGATAAAACAGAATCTTATTGTTATCCCCCAAACTACTGATATTTTAAAATGGCCGTTCATGAAAAAAGGTCAAAACAAATTAAACGCAGCAGGGATAAAACTCCCACTAAATGACCCGGAAAAAACCGCAGTTCTTAAAGACGCGTTGAAAAAGGGAATAATCGCAAACGACGATTTTACCGCAATTTATCTGCAAATCCGAGATGTTATGGGCGACCCGGAGACACGCCGCCTGATGGCTTACTTATATGCAAAGATGATTCGTGAAAGCGGAATAACTTATAACAGAATCGGCTCGATAGCTTACGGAGCAATAAACACAGGCGATTTGGTTTCTTATATTCTTGATAAGCCTGCGTTTTTGGTGCGCAAGGAACAAGGCACAGAAGCAACGCACAGTGACGTAATCGGGGGATTGCGCGCAGGTGATACCGCAATTATGATTGAAGATGTTATCACAAGCGCGGAATCCCTTATAAAAATCGTCAAAATTCTGCGTGAAAAACTTAATGTAAAAATCGATGATGCGTTTGTTTTTGTAAAGCGCACACAGGAAGGAGAAGCCGCCTGCGAAGCAAACAACATAAATCTTCATTATGTGATGGATATGGAGCAGTTAAAACAATATATAAAACAAAGTCCGAATGTTCAAAGTGATGTTAAAAAGATGATATTTTAATATCATTTACTTTTAAAAAGATACAAAATATCTTAATCCTCTAACCCCAATAAAAATCCAGCAGATACATTATAAAATTTACAAAGTTGTTTTATTGCGGAAATACTCGGTTCCGCCAGACCTTGCTCCCAACTTGCATAACCAGTTTCCGACATTCTAAGAACTTGTGCAATTTCTTTTTGTGTAAGTTTTTTTTCCACTCGCAATTCTTTTAATATTTCTTTTATTTATGATACAGCTAACTACTAATTTTTAGTTGATAGTACTAATCGCAATATTTTAGTAGTATATTGGTATATGAAAATTACAAAAAAACAAATATGCGATAATTGTCACCATTACATTGAATTTTATACTAAATCTTTAGACCATTTCAACAAAACCAACCATGGTAAATGCAGAAAATATAATAAACAAGTCGGAAATAAAGAAAACTGCGAACAATGGAAAGATAATCGCGAAAAAAGAGAACTTCGAAAAGAGTTAAGTTTGCAAACTCTTAATGAAGCAATAACTTATATTCGTGAAATTGCACAAATTCTAGAAGAAGAAACCGTAAATAACTAATAACTCTTTAATCATTAATTGTCGAAACCGGTATAGTAACATCTTCCAGCACATCAAGTACAATTTTTACTGTGTCCAGACAAGTAAAAACTGGCACTTTATTTTCAACGGCGGTCCATCTGATACGCGCGCCGTCTGTCACAACATCACTTTTTGGTGTTCCGCCTGTCGTATTTATTACATAAGCAACATAACCGTCAGCAGTAATTTTAAAATCTCGTCGTCACCTTCGGAAATACGTTTCAAACTGCGTGTGCGAACTCCGCGTTGTTTTAAAAACTTCGCTGTACCCTCGGTTGCTACTATATTAAATCCTAAATCGTAAAAACGTTTAATCAGCGGAAATGCAGCTTCTTTTTCCGAGCCGCCGATCATTGCAAGTACTGTTCCGTAATTAACCATATTGATTCCGGCGGCTTTCATTGATTTATACACAGCGCGGCTTAGCCGCTTGTCATAACCTATTGTTTCGCCCGTTGATTTCATCTCCGGCGAAAGTACCGCGTCTAAGCCGGCAAGTTTTGAAAATGAAAAAGTCGGAGATTTAACAAACCATTTTTCGCGTTCGGTATGCAAGCCGGTATAACCCAGCTCTTTCAAGCTTTTTCCAAGCATAACTTTTGTAGCAATATTGGCAACAGGAACTCCTGCGGATTTGGCTAAAAACGGAACTGTTCTTGAAGAACGTGGATTGACCTCAATAACATAAACTTTCTGGTCGCCGCTGTCCACTACGAATTGAATATTATAAGGCCCTATAATTTTAAGCCCCTTGCCGATTTTCTTCGTGTAATCTACAATTTTTTTGCGGACTTCTTTGCTGACCCCAAATGTCGGATAAACGCTGATTGAATCGCCGCTGTGAACGCCTGCCCTTTCAATATGCTCCATTATGCCGGGAATAAAAACTTCGCCCTTTTCGTCACAAACAGCATCCACTTCACATTCTTTGCCCATGATATATTTGTCAATTAAAACAGGATGCTTTGGATTTAATTTTAAAGCCTCGGTAGTACATTTGATAAGTGTTTTTTCGTCACCTACAATGTGCATCATACGGCCGCCAAGCACAAACGAAGGACGTACCAGCAATGGGAAACCAAGCTCGGCTGCGACCTGACGTGCTGACTCCGCTTTAAAAACAGCGCGCCCCGCAGGTACAGGAATATTAAGTTTGTTTAAAGCCTCGGTAAACAAGTCACGATCTTCGGCTAGCGCAATGGTTTTATTATCCGATCCAAGAATTTTCACACCGGCGTGAGCCAAATCATCGGCAAGATTTATTGCGGTCTGCCCTCCCAGCGCGCACACAACACCCATGGGATTTTCTAAGTCTATTATATTGATAATGTCTTCAAAAGTAAGCGGTTCGAAATAGAGTTTGTCGCTTAAGGTATAATCTGTTGAAACTGTTTCCGGGTTATTGTTAATAATAATTGCTTCATATCCAAACTCTTGAATCGCCCAGACTGCATGCACAGTACTGTAGTCAAATTCAACGCCTTGCCCGATGCGAATTGGACCGTCAAAGCAAGCACAATAACTTTTTTCTTTTTGGAACTTACGCTTTGATTTTCGCCGTTATAGCCTGAATAAAAATAAGGAATATAATTTTTGGTGCCGTTCGTGCAAATCATTTTATAAGCAGGATAAATTCCATGTTTTTTCCGCATTTGATAAACTTCCATAAAAGTTTTTCCACCCAGATAACCGATATATTCGTCAGAAAAGCCCATGGTTTTGGCTTGCGCCAGAACTTCCGCTCTTTTGTTTTCATCTTCGATATCTTTAGCAGAAAGTATAATTTTCTCCATCGCCACTATATTCGCAATCTTTTCCAAAAAGAAACTGTTAAATTGGGTAATCTGGCAGATTTTTTCTATAGACATGCCGCGGCGCAAAGCCTCCGCAACACCGAAAATACGTTCATCGGTTTCGGCTTTAATAAATGTGATAAGTTCCTCGTCCGTAACATTATCAAGCGATTTTTTATGTAAATGGGTGTATCCAAGTTCCAGCGACCTGACCGCTTTTAAAAAGGCTTCTTCAATGCTCACGCCGATGCTCATGACCTCGCCCGTTGCTTTCATTTGGGTTGACAGATGTCTATTGGCATTTGCAAATTTATCGAACGGAAAGCGCGGAAATTTTGCGACTACATAATCGACAATAGGCTCGCGCGAGGCAGGCGCACCTGCGATCATAATTTCGTCAAGTGTAAACCCCATCGCAACTTTAGTCGCTACACGCGCAATCGGATACGCGGTAGCTTTGCTGGCAAGCGCGCCGCTTCGGCTCAACCGCGGATTAACTTCAATAATATAATATTGACTTGAATTTGGGTCAAGACCGAACTGTACATTACAGCCGCCTTCGATTTTAAGACCGCGCACAATTTTGACCGCCGAATCACGCAGCATATTTAGGTCATGTTCGTTAAGTGTCATTGTCGGAGCAACAACAATCGAGTCGCCCGTATGCACGCCAACCGGGTCAACGTTTTCCATACCGCAAACAACGACAGCAGTATCTTTGGCATCACGCACAACCTCGAATTCGATTTCTTTATAGCCTTTAATTGACTTTTCAATCAGCACCTGACCTGTAGGCGAAAGTTTCAGCGCATTCACAGCAAGTTCTTGTAATTCGGTGTCACATGTTGCAAACCCACCGCCAGTGCCGCCAAGAGTAAACGCAGGACGCAAAACGACTGGATAGCCGATATCATGTGCGGCGGTGAAGGCTTGCTCCAGCGAAGTTGCTATATATGATTGGATAACCGGTTCGCCTATTTCCTGACAAAATTCTTTAAATAATTTCCTATCCTCGGCGCGTTCTATTTCTTCTAAACTTGTACCAAGCACCTTCACACGGCATTCATCCAGAACACCTTTTTTAGCAAGTCGCGACACCCAGATTCAATCCTGTTTGTCCACCCAAGCCGCAAATCAATCCATCAGGGCGTTCTTTTCTGATAATACGCGCTACATGTTCCAAATCAAGCGGTTCAAGATAAACTTTATTCGCCATATTAGTATCGGTCATAATAGTGGCAGGATTCGAATTTACGAGTACAACTTCATATCCTTCTTCTTTAAGCGCGATACAAGCCTGTGTTCCTGCATAATCAAATTCGGCAGCCTGCCCTATTACTATTGACCGTCGCTGATTACCAAAATTTTTTTAATATCACTGCGTCTCGCCATATTCCAGGAAACCTCCTTAGTAAGTTTAGTTTTCTAGATTAGAATATACTGTAAAATCCATATCCGAGTCAAGGGAAATGATTGACGCAAAGAAAATGACTTTGATATATTTAAGCATGTGTAAAATAGATATTCTAACAAAAAAAATTAAAAGAATTGCAATAGTTGGGTCGCCCGGAAGCGGGAAAAGTTATTTAGCAGGACATTTATCGGGAAATTTGAATTTGCCTGTTTATTATATGGATAAACATTTTTGGAAGCCCAATTGGGAGCAAACCGAACGAAAAGTTTGGGAACAAGAGATTAAAAAACAAACCGCAAAATCAAAATGGATAATGGAAGGCGGTTATTTATTTTTTCCCGAAACATTACAAAGAAGATTTGAAAGAGCAGATTTGATAATTTTCCTGAACATTTCCGAAGCAAATTGCATAGAAAATGCATCCGGGCGCCGCTGCAAAGTCAAGACCCGATTTCCCAGACTTTTTGCCGGATACAGAAGAAGCGTTCAATAATTTAGTTGAAAATACAATAAAAAAATATGGACCTAATAAAGACCTGATTTATAACTACAGGGACAAATATGCGAAAAATAAGTTTTTGGAATTAACATCCAGGGACGAAGTGAATGCATTCATAGAAAAATCAAAACTATTGCAATAATCCCGTTTTTATGTTATAATCTCAGCAAAGGTATTATGAAATTATCACATTTGGGGTTAAACAAAGACAAGCAAAATATTATGAAATTATCATTTTTTGGAATTGGCGCTCAAAATGCTTATAAACTGGGAAGCAACTCAGCTTATGTCATTGAAAATGGAAAATTATATCTAATTGATTCTGGTATTTCTGTTGCCCCAAAAATAGCCGAAACTGATTTTTACAACAAAAAAAATATCTCTGAAATTTTCGCCATGTTTACTCATACTCATGACGACCACATAGGCAAGATAGGTTCATTGGTTAACGATGCACAATACAGAAATACCCCGCCAATTCCTGTTAATATTTGTTTTGGTAAAAATACCAAGTATAACCAAGACATAATTAATATTCTAAAAGCTTTTCATGTGTATAACAAAGTTAATATCATGGATATTTCCGAACTTGATAATCAACAATCAGTGTTCAACAGTGCACGCTATGTTCCTACAACACACGATGCTGACATGCCATGCTATGGCATTCAGTTTACCACAAAAAATGGAGTTGTTTATCATTCAGGTGATACAAATAACCTTAAACAAATAATCGAAATAGCAAAAGACAAAAATACTTATTCGGTATATGCAGACGCTGGGCGCATGAAAGAATCATCTCTTCATTTATCAATACCGGAACTTAATGAAGAAATTGAACAGCTCGATGAAAAGATTAAAGAATCAGTTAAATCAAAATTTCATATTATGCATTTTAAAGATAAAAAAAGCATAAAACAGGCGACGGAACGCGGTTTCAAAACGGTATCCGTTGAAAAATTTTAAAAGGTTTACTTAATTATGGCAATAAAAAAATCTGACGATAACACGCAACATCTGATTTATACCGGTCAAGAAAACATGAGTCATGTTCCATTGCTTTTGTTAAATCCGGAAGAACAAGAAATGAAAATACAAAATCTTGCTGGAATAACAGCTAAACGGGGACGTGAAGATTGGGAGTCCCAAAAGCTTGCGGATCTTTTACGCGTATCATGCGCTATGGGACTTGAAACCCGTGGATGCAGTTATGCAGGACCAAAGTCAGGCGAAGATCATCGTGCAAATGTATTTTGGTATCTCAATAATCCTTTAGCTTATATTTTGGCTTCGCAATACACTATGGAAGATAATAAAAATAATATAGGTTTCTTTGCCAACTGGACTCAAGAAGCGGACAAAGACGCGAAAGGAAATGACCAACATTATACATTTGGCTTTTTTTATCAAGGTGAAAAACCAGAACCAATGCAAATTATTGAAGCTTTGAAAAAAGTAAGTAGTGGAGAACTATCCATACAGCAATGGAATGAATTTAAGGAAGGTCATCCAATTCCTGAACAAGTTGAAAGTTTCTTCTCTCGCGGTATTGATATGTTAGTTGATACCATAACAAAATTGAGATTGACTGACTCGGAACAAGCGGAAAAGATTACTCGGGCTATAGCAACTAATAAACATATAACTCCTGAAATACGGGAAAAATTTTTAAATACTAAAGTAAAAAATAAAATTGAAACTACCGCAGAAGGATCGGCTTGCGCCAATATACTTGAATGTCTGCATTACGCTTACTAAAAAAATAGCAAAAGACGTTAATCATTATGATATAGAGTTTAGAGGCGAACCACAAAATAATAAAATAATTGTAGGCGAGTGTGGCATTATTCAGGGTGTCAAAGGCTCGAAAATTCCATTTGAGGGTTTCAGCACCGGTATTGCAAGCAACCCCGAATCTTTTATCCATAATGCTGAGACAGCGGTAATTAAATATTTTGATTTAACCTATCCTAAATTTAATAAGAACGCAGATAAATAATCGAACTTTAAATTTTACGGCGCGCCGAAATAAAGACGTGCCGGCATATTTTTGCCTTTCACGCGTTTCCAAAATAAGCGATAGTTAATCTTAACATGCATGTCATCGCCAAGCGGCAGACCAAGACCTTTTGCAAAGGCAATAAGTTCCTGGATCCGCTGTTCGTTACTGCCCCGTTGATATTCAAATTCTTCTACCTCAAGGAAAAATCCAAGTCCTTCAACCTCCTGCACCAGAAGCTCGATATCCCCTCTTTTAAAAACATGACCGGTAGTACTTTTTATACACCAGTTATTCAAACCCGATAATCTCAACACCATATTTGTCACATGGTATCTGCTATATCGCACTTATGTTTTATTTCGCCGATAACAACTTCGTTTTCGTCCAATTTTTTTTGCTTATATATAAGTCGCGATGACTCGCCCGATACATATCGCCTTTTCATGACTATTTCCCGTAACACAAAAGAATTTTTGGATAGCTCCGGATATGTTATATAAGGTGTTATTTCAATATGTGTATAATAATAGTCCACCATTTTAAATTGCTCTTTAAAAAAATAACCTTGAGATTGCAAGATTTTATATATGCTGTCTTTATCTGTAAGAATCTCTGCGGTTATTTCGGATTGATGTTTAGCCATTCTGTTTTGATTGTCTCCTTTATTAAAGTGCCATCAGGCATTTGACAGCTAAATCAAAAAGTTTTTCGCGCAAGTCTGTTGCAGTATGCCAAATTCTATAATCCCAACCATCTTTTTTAATGATATCGCCGGCAAAAAGCAATTCGCCGCAAAGCAAATTTTTATGTTCCGCAACCGCATAATATGCGGCGCATTCCATTTCAACCGCACTGCATCCTTCTTTCTGACGAGTTTGTATTTTGTTTTGAGTTTCGCGGTACGGCGCATCCGTAGTCCAAGTTTTTATATTTGTAAATTTGGTATCCGCTTTTTGAAGCACATTTTCAATGGTTTTCTGTACTCGGCTATTAATCTTAATCTCGCGTTGGGCAGGCATATAATGATAACTTGTTCCCTCGTCGCGAACCGTCGCCACAGGAATCAGCACCCTATCAAGCGTTACTTTGTCATCTAGCGTTCCGGCACCAGCACAAACCATAAACTTTTTTACACCAAAAGCCGACATGCATTCAAGTGCTTTCGTCGCATTAGGCGCACCGCCAGCGGTAAGCAAAACATAAATAAATTCGTTGCCAATCTGCATTTCATAAACTTGAGGGCGCAATCCCTCTGTGCGAATTACAAAAGCAGGACTAAGCTTTTCCGCAAGATCATATTTGTCAACTATATCTTGAAAATAAGTCACAAGGCATTGCTGATACGTTTCCGAGCGTCGCGGAAATCTCGTGCTTCTACAACAGGTTTGGATATAGCATCAAATTCCACTAGTGGAAATTGATTAAAATAATTATCTTGAACTTTTTCATTTGATTTGTTTATCGTTGTCTTTTCGTTTTTAGCCTGCTTTTGTATTTTTTCAGGCTTTTCAGCTTTTACAGCCGACTTTACATCTGGTTTTGCACTCTTTTTAACAACAGTCTTTATCGGATTTTTTGCTACAGCTTTTATTACATTTTTTGGCGATTTCTTCGCAGACTCATTTGAAACAGCTTTTGCAGGAATATTTGCAGATGTTTTAACTTTTTTAGTTTTATCCATAATCCATACATTATATAACATATTTCCAACATTATGCAATATGTTTTAAATTTCGCTTTATTTTATAAAAAATATATCATATAATTATGTATGGATGAAATAACAGAAAAAACACAAACCGATGAAATAAAAACTAAACCTAAAAAAGATGTTAAAAAGAAACTTAAAGAAAAAAGCGGAAATGCATTTGCCGGTTTTAAAAAATTTGCATTTCGTGGAAATATAGTTGATTTGGCTATAGCAGTTATTATAGGTCTTGATTTGGTAAAATCATAACAAGTCTTGTCAGCGATGTAATTATGCCGGCTCTCGGCGTGTTGATTGGTGATGTAGATTTTACCAGCTTCAGAATTATTCTGAAAAAAGGCGACCCGAATGCCGATCCAGTCGTTCCGGAAACCGCAATCCGATACGGGCAATTTATACAAACGATTTTTGAATTCTTTATTATCGCGCTTTCAATTTATCTGGTTTTTATTATTATAAAGCGAGTACAAAAACTTGCCGAACATAAAAAAGAAGCAACACCGCCACCTCCACCGCCGGCACTTACCAAAAGCGAAGAACTTCTGACTGATATAAAAAATCTTTTGACCGAGCAAAAGAATGGAGTAATATTAGAAACAAAAGAAGAAACAAAGTTAGGTAAAAACTCATAATTAAAAAGTAGTAAGATAAATAAACAGGCTGAAACCTGTTTTTTTATGGCTCGTGCGTTATTCGGCTGAAAGCCGGCAACACATATTTATTTGGCTTAACCTTAATGCCCAAAACGTGCCGTGTAGAAAAACAATATAATTATCCACCGGTATAACCGGTGGTTTTGTGCCAATTTTTAAAAACTCCGCGGACGGAGTTTTGTTTGGTGTTGACCCTTTATTCGAAGAAACGCCCGAATGGTAAAGTCCAAGTCTGCGGCTCGGTCAAAGTTTTTCTGTGGCACACGGATTGTCGGCTTAATGTTGCTGGATTCCTCCCCTGACATGATTCACAGATTCGCCGTTGCACAGGACCTTGGCGTCATCACCGCCGGAATGAACTTTAAGCCAAAGAACATTCCCCCTCTATAAAGGTATTCAGCCCCGGTTAGCGCACGGGTTACAGGCAGTCGCTAACTGCCCGCCTAGTCAACTTTATATATTAGCATATTAAATTAAAAAATACAAGAGAAAACGGCGACCCATTTACGCAAGATTTATGAAATTTTCACGAAAATTTGACTGTTTTTAAGCGTTTTTGAAAATTTTTCGTATGTTCTGTTGACTTCTTTTAAGCAAAAAATATATACTGCAATAATGGATTTTTAAGGAGTCATCAATGAATTTTAACACACTCAGCGGAAGCGCAAAATTGTATAAAAAACTTGCAACTTATGCCACAGGGCAAACTGTGCCGTCTGGCGAAGTCCCTAATATTGCAATAATTTGTTCAGTTAACGGTTTCGAACATAAACGTCTGGTCGAAAGCGTCGGTTTCGGTGTGCCGCGCAAAGGCGGTGTGGTTAACATTTATAACATTTCAAGTTTCGGCTTTTTTAACAAAACCAATCCTATGACCGCAAAATACGCAGAAAGTTTTCGCCGCAGTACGGCATCAAATGCCGAAGCAATTATTAAAACCAATTTGATTGACGGTGTTGTTCTGGTTACAGATTGCGATATCACCGCCGCTGGAGTTTTAGAAGGTCGCGCAGACGCGCTGGTCAGCCTGCCCTTATCGTGCCTGTTGGTATTTATAATGGTCCGGAGGATACAGAACATTTGAAAATATCGGGTAAAGTTGCAGGCGGAAAACTTAATTCGCGCGAAAGCGAAGAACTTATCAAAGACGCTATTGTTTCTAAAGGAATTTCAAATAATTTTAACAGCATTTCGACGTTTATAACTTTAGCGGAAGCAATGGGTTTTTGCATTCCAGACGTCGCCCTTACCCAGATTGATTCAAGCGCGCATTTAAGAACTGCGGTTGCGACAGGGGAACAAATTTGTATCTCGGCAAAGGATTTGCTGACACCTAAGAAATTTTTGACGCGTCTTGCTCTTAATAATGCGGGCAGCATTATGTCTTGCTATAGGCGGTGATATCAGTGCACTTAACTGGCTAATATCATTGATTAAAATATTCGACCCAAAGCGACCTCATGAAATGATTGCCGAAATGACCGCAAAAACTCCTCTGCTTTTCGCACCGGAGAAACAAAACTGTGTTGAACTTAAAAAAGCGGGCGGAATCAACGCAATATTAAAAACCTTATCCATTACGCCTAAACTTATTAACGATACAGCTTTAATTTATAACGGTGAAAAATTAAAAAATGTACTGGAAAAATACGAAGCGGCGAATCTGGAGCCGGTTTCAAAAACTGCACGTATTGTGTTTGCAAAAGGCTCGGCATGCGAAGACGGCGGCTATGTCCAACCCACCGAACAAACTGCTGTTTCAATTTCCGGCAAAGCATGGGTCTATCAAAGCCTTGAGGAAGCAGATAAAGCACTTCTTTCTGGCTCTATTCCAAGCGGCAGCGTTATTGTTGTCCACAATTGTATTGATACTTATGTAACTTCGCTTGCTTATGCAATCGAAGGCATGAAAAAAACAACGGAGATTGCGGTTATTACTGACGGCCTTTGCGAAAAGACTTCTGCCCTGGTCGTTACTAAATGTACGCCGAATTCGCTTGCTAATGAAGCTTTTGCAAATATCCAAAACGGCGATACTATTGAAATTGATTTGGGTAAAGGCCGTCTTAACACAAGCGTTTTATCAAAAGAACAAAAAACACGTCAAAAGAAAAACTCTGTCAAAAAACAAGTAATTTATTTTTCATAAGAATTTGATGAGTATGATATGCGAATTACGAGCAGATTTTTGTTCGATGCAACAAAATATCTTGAGGGCGTGGCAGAGCCGCGTACGCAGGATATTGTGACAGCATTCGGGCAAAAAGATGCCGTAAATCGCGTGTCAAACGCTAATCATCAAATTTATAGTTACTTTGTACTTCAATGCCAAGATTTAACCCTAGTTTAAAACCTTCCGTAAAAAAGAAATTGTTTTCAAAAATACTATCATTTAATTCTGCATTGATGAATTTTTCAAAAGCATTGAGTAATTCGGGACTGAGCAGTTTTCTGAATTCTTTTTCCGCAACACATAACTCCCCTAGTGTTAGGTTTTTATTTCGGAAATCAATTGAATCTTGAAACCAATCAAAGAATTTTGATATTGTTGATTTTTCCATTTTTACTTCCTCTCTACATTCGTAATACGTACATAATAAAGGCGAGTCACGTACATGTCAAGCAAATGTACGTAATTCGTATATAATATTTTAATGAAAATTTTATTCGGTGAACGCGTTAAAGAACTACGTTTGGAAAAAGGTTTGAAACAATCAGATATAGCAAAACATATGAAAGTAACTCCACAAACAGTTACTCGTTGGGAAACAAATGTACAAGAAACTAATTTTCAAACACTTGCGCTTTTGGCTGAATTCTTTAATGTAACTACGGGTTATTTATTGGGTCTTGAAGATTAAAGCTTTATCTCCGTAACTTTATATTGTACTAAATCACAGCTCGTTAAATAATACTTCACACTATTTTTAATGGTAAATAATTCACCTCGGCAGTTTTTTCCGTGCAGATGTCCGTAAACACAAGCCGAAACGCCGTATTTTTCACACAAAGCGGTAAAAGGGCTGTCATCGCGCATACAGTTAAACGGCGGATAATGAATTATCGCAACCAGTTTATCACCATCAGACAACTTTTTTACTGCATCTTGCAAACTTAATTCAAACCGTATAATTTCACGCTCGTATATCTTTTTGTCCTCGCCTGATTGTACTTGTTTACGCTCGGGAACTTTCCACCCGCGTGTTCCGCAAAAAACAATGTCATTGATTTTGATGCTGTCATTTTGCAGTGCAATTGTTCCTTCCGGCAAAAACTCGCGGATTTTTGAGATACTGCTCCACCAATAATCATGATTGCCGCGGATAATTATTTTTGTACCTTTCAGCTTCGAAACAAATTCAAAATCGGCTTTAGTTTTTCCATTTTCATTGCCCAACTTATGTCGCCGGCAATTATACCAATATCATCATCTCCAACCTGCGCATTCCAATCGTCCATTATGCGCTGTTCGTAGTTAGCCCATTTTTCTCCAAAAACGTCCATAGGTTTATCACTTTGAAAAGATAAATGCAAATCTGAAATTGCAAAAATTTTCATCTCTTACCTCGCTGGACGTGGGGTTTGGATGCCTTGCTGTTCACCTTCGGTCATCACTCCATTATTTTTCACTTTCTTTCTGGCAAATTCAAATTTATCCCAAGGAGTTGTCTCAGGCGGATTAACAACAAATCGCATTGTATCATTGGTAGTAGGATGCTCGAAAACAAGTTCATGCGCCCAAAGTGCCAAATTCCAACCCTTTGCCAACTTGTCTCCTCCGTATTTCGTGTCGCCGAAGATTGGACAGCCAATCCGCGCCATCTGCACACGTGCCTGATGACTGCGCCCGGTTATAAGATTTATTTCGACCAGCGAAACTTGTTTCGCAATATTTAATACTTTATAAGTCAATTCCGCACGTTTAGCACCCGAAGTCGCCGACGGAACAACCTCTACAATATTGGTTTTAGGATTTTTCAATAAATAGTCAACAAGTTCGCCTTGCCTCTGCTTAGGCTCGCCCACCACAACCGCAAGATATTTTTTATTAAAACGCCCGTCCTGTATTTGCGCGCAAAGCCGTGCAGCGGCTTTTTTGAGGTTTTAGCAAAAACCATAACGCCGCCGGTTACACGGTCAAGTCTGTGCACAAGTCCGCAGAAAGCCTCCCCCGGTTTGCCTGCCGTTTCTTTGATATATTGCTTAATTTGATTAAGTAAATCGGGGTCGCCGCTTTCGTCCGCCTGTGTCGGCACATTTTGCGGTTTGATAACTACTACTATATGATTATCTTCATAAATTACATTGACTTCAGGCACAGTTTTCTCCTTTATATACTTATTAAAAATTTTAATAGTTTTGTTTACCGGGAATGATTCCTCGAACTCCGCCGCGCGGATTAGGAACATCTCCTTTATATCTTGGTATCAAGTGGACATGTAAGTGCATAATTGATTGACCTGCGAACTCACCGCAATTAATTCCTATATTATAGCCATCAGGTTTAAATTTTTCGTCAATCATAGCTTTCGCTTTATCAAGCAATTCAAAAATAGCAATTTTTTCTTCCGCCGTTGCATCAAAAAATGTGGCAATATGTCGTTTAGTTATAACTAAAAGATGACCGGGACTTACCGGATAGCCATCCATATAAACAAATGCCAAATCATTTTCAAAAACTTTTTTTGTTTTGTTCTGTGCTTCTTTACAAAAAAAGCATTCCTTTTTTTCCATACCTATTCCTTTCGCCAAACCGCAATAGAGCTGCGGCCGGCAGGCAAGACAATGCCCTCTTTTGTCGGCAGACCGATTTCGTACTCTTCAAGTTTAGCATCTTTTATTATAGTCGCTAAGTTTCTTGATAAAACGTTTTTTATTACCGTAGGCTGTAACCCTGTCGTATAACTGTTAATAAGAAAAAACAAAGGATTTGCGGACAAAAGTTCACAACATTTCAAGACCAAATAATCCAAATGCTCCTCTATTTTCCAGACCTCGCCGTTTGCGCCCCTTCCAAAACTTGGCGGGTCCATGATAATTGCGTCATACTTTTTCCCCCGGCGAAGTTCACGCTCGACAAATTTAATACAATCGTCAACAATAAAACGGACACTTTCAAAAGGCAGGCTATTAAGTTTTACGTTACGCTTGCAAACTTCAACCATTCCGCGCGAAGCATCAACGTGAGTAACAAGCGCACCGGCTTTCATCGCCGCCACAGTCGCACCGCCGGTATAGCCAAACAAATTAAGCACATTGACAGTGTTTTTTTCCGCATACGTTTCAGTGTTTGTGTTTAAACGTCCATCAATATTATTTTTTTCTTTACTCGGGCTTTTGCTTATCCTTTCTTTAATCAGCTCAATAATTTTATCCCAATTTATCGCTTGCTCTGGAAAAAGTCCCGTATGTTTAAAATTCGTAGGGCTTATAATAAACTTCAAATTTTTATATTCAATGTTCCATTCATCAGGCATTTTTTTAAGTATCGTCCAAGCTCCGCCGCCGCTGGAACTTCGTTCGTATCTGGCATTCAGATTCGAATATTTTGAAAAATCAAAAGCGGCACGCCAGATTGCTTGAGGATCGGGCGCGTTTTTCTGAAGAAAACATTACCCCAGCGTTCCAGTTTTTCCCCTCCATGCTTGCAATTATTTCGAAATTTTTCCAATCATTCGCCGCTTTCATTTTACCTTTTAATTCTTGACTTGATTATTTAGCATGTTTGTTATTTTATACAATTTCACCAACGAAACAAGAATCTACTTTATTTTCCATTCTCTTTTAATTTATTTTTATATTCTTTTGTGCACCAAGCTGTATTGCCCATACCTAATTTGACATAACCGCTATCAATAAGTAATTGTATCATTTTTGCTTGATTTGAAAAATTTTGGCGGCATTGAACCGCTGTTCCGATGTTAATTATTTCTTTGCCTTCCGCTATTGCGCCTTTTAATGTTTTTTGATACATATATGTTCCAAACATTTTTTTTCTCCTTTGTATAAATAGAAATCTATATAATTTAAAATGTTTATTTCACATTACTTTAAAAGTAATAACAACTTCTACGCCGTCAACTTCAGCTGTCGTTTTGTGACCATTCGGAACGGTCTCTACTATTTGTGCAGCCAAAACTTCTTCACAAATTTTTTCCGCGTTTTCGGTGATAATTTTATTCAAATTATCATTTTTAATTGCCAATCCAAGCATAATACGCGCGGTAATATCAAGGTCTGCGTTTTGACGCGCAACCTGAATACTGCGGATAACTTCACGCAAGAAACCCTCGCCTATAAGAGCCGTATCCATAGTTGTATCCAGAACAACAGTAATCGCCCCTTCTGTTTCCGCCGCAAAGTCTGTTTTCTTTGCAAGTTTTTTAACGAACAAGTCATACGGCAAATCTTTAAAGTCGCCGACAGTTATTTTTTCCTGCTTTTCGTGTTTTCCGACAACCTTAAGCACTTGCGCTTCATTTAAATTCTCCAGCGTGCTTTTAAGTTTTTGAACTTCATTTTTCAGCACCGCGCCCGCTTTTTTAAAATCAACCACTAAATAAGGTGTATTGAATTTAGTTTCGTCCTGCACGATTTCAATATTTTTAACATTGATTTCGTCTTTCAATATATCCATGAAAAGCGCAAGAGCCTGATTTTGTTGCGCATCGGTTTTAATGTACATCATTTTAAGCGGCTGTTTAACTTTTAATCCGCTTGCAAGACGAATCCGAAGCGCAAGGCTTATTACATTTTTAACGAAATCGACGCTTTCAATAATGTTTTTTATCGTTTTGCCAGAGTATTTGATTTGAGTCGGAAAGTCAGCCAGCATAATTGACTCGCGTGATTTTGGCTCAATTTCGCGCACGCAATTTTGCCAGATATATTCGCTCATAAAAGGAGTCACTGGCGACATAATTAAACTAATTGCTTTAATCGCATTATACAAAGACCAATAGGCATTTAATTTTGCCTCGCCGTTTTCACTTTTCCAGAAACGTCTTCGGTTGACGCGAATATAGAAATTGCTTAAATCGTTAACAAATTCTTCAGTTGCCGTAATTACATTAAACAATTTATATTCGTCATAATTTTGAGTGCAATCTGCAATATATGAATTCAAGCGCTCCAACAGCCAGATATCAGTAACATCTAAGTTTTTGGGCTTGTAATTTGCAATATCAGGCTTGTCAATTACAACATAAGTATTAAAGAAAACATAGGAATTCCAAAACGCAATCAATTTGCGGCGCGCTTCTTCCGCCATGATTGGGCCGAAACGCATATCATTCACAGGGTTCGCGGCGGAAAAGACGTAACGCATGACATCAGCGCCAAAAGTCTCGGTTGCGTCATCAAAACTGATTTTTTTAGGTCCGGTTTTGGAAAACTTTTTGCCGTCTTCATCAAGCATTGTGCTGTAGCCTACAACACGTTCGTACGGCGGTTTTCCGGTAAGCACTACCGACATAAAAAGCGCCGAATAGAACCAAAGGCGGATTTGTTCTTTCATTTCAATAACAACTTCGCTTGGGAAGTTTTCTGCGAAATACTTTTTATCGCTGAAGTATTTTTTAGTACTGAATGACGCGATACCTGCGTCAAGCCAGCAATCTCCGACTTCCGCGATACGCGCAACAGATTTACCACATTTTGGGCATCTGATTTTAATTTCATCTATATACGGGCGGTGCAGGTGCGGCAAAGGGTGACCTTTTGAACCGTCAGCTTCGCTCGACCTGTCAAACTTATCAACTGCAAGTTTTTTCAATTCTTCTAGGCTTCCTATTACTGTTGTTTCCCCGCACTCGCAAGGATAAATAGGCGAGCAAAATCCGTAAAAACGCCTGCGCGAGATATTCCAATCTCCCATGTTCTCAAGCCAGTTCTCCATGCTTTTTTTAAGAAAAGCAGGTTCCCATTTGACTTCGTTTACAGCCTTAAAAAGCTGAGGTTTAATTTCTTCAGTTTTAATATCCCAGCCGCTTACAAGTTTAAAAACAACATTGGTCTTGCATCGCCAGCAAAACGGATAGTTATGTGTAAAGTTATGCGTGTAATAAAGCGTGCCGTTTTCTTTTAATTTTTCAAAAACAACAGTTTCGCATTCCGCAGTGCTAAGCCCTGCCAGATATTCAAATTCCTCGGTGAATTTTCCTGCATCGTCAATTGGGATAATATTTTTAAGACCCAATTTTTTGCCAAGTTCAAAGTCTTCCGCACCGCAACCGGGAGCAATATGCACCGCGCCGCCGCTGTCGGTGGCGCTGACTTCATCCCAGGCAACAATTTTATGTTCGAAATTCTGTATTTTAAGGTTTAGCGCTGGGTTATATGTTTTGCCTACTAACTCGCTGCCTGAAATTTCGGCGACAACTTCAACAATATCGTCTTTCAAAGTTTTAATTGCTTCTTTGCCGACAATGATTAAATCCGTATCGCTTTTGACACGTACTTTTAAATACTTATATTCAGGATTAACGGCAACTGCGACGTTACTGGACAGTGTCCATGGCGTTGTCGTCCAAACAAGTATTTTTGCATTTTCGTTTTTAATTTTCAGTTTAATAAAAACAGCTTTATGCGTTAATTCTTTATAACTGCCGCTCATTTCATGCTCACT
>JALQSN010000458.1:0-40718 GCA_023690525.1 Holotrichia oblita | reverse complement strand
ATTGAAATATCGGTTGAGCTAGCGCCTCCAGATGATAATTGCGAAATTGACAAACTGATTAGTGCTGGAGTTAGCACAATAATAATAAATCTTGAATTTTATGATGATGAAATACGAAAGCATTGGTGTCCTGGTAAATTCGAAATAACTAAAGAAAGATATTTTGAAGTTTTGTCATATGCCGTTAGCAAGCTCGGCAAAGGCAAGGTGAGTTCAGTATTGATTGCTGGGATTGAAGATGTCAAAAGTACAATTGAAGGAGCGCGAAGATTAATTGATATTGGAGTGATTCCAACGATAATGCCATTTCGACCGTATGATCTTTGTGAGATGAACTATAAGAAGTACGGAAAAACTACAAATCCAGAAATTCTCTTTGAGATAGAACGGGATTTGAAAAACTATGTCTTTAAGAAAGGGTATATATATTCCTGTTCGCATGGTTGCTTAAATTGCAACGCCTGCATTGGCGTAAGCGTATTAAATGCAGACAAATAAAAACCAAACGGAGAAGAATTATGAAAACAGAAGAATTAAAATCGACTTATTATGATATTTTTCAAACCGTTGAAGGCTGCAGAAGAGAGGGCGAAAAAGGAAGAAAAGACGGCGAAACAGAAACAAAAACACATTATGACAAAATTTCTAAAGCAATGTTGTCGTTTGTCAAGGAATTAGAGTCTCAAGATAATGACGAGTGGCGCGGCTTGTTCGCAGGTGCTTTGACAAAATATGCATCCTATTTCGATTCACAATTTTCAATTTATGAACTGCATCAAACATTTCGTGATGAAATTATTGAATCATTTTTGAAAAAATGTAAGGATGTTTTAATGCATGCAAAGGATGTCTTTTTTAAGTGTATTGATAGAAAAAGTTTAGATACTGCTAATAATGTATTAGATAAAATGAGAGAACTCTGTTTTATATTTTGTTTGACTGCGCAAGAAACTGTTGCTTCTGGTGCCTCAATCGTTACGCTTATTAACAAAGCAATAATTTTTGATGCGATGAAAAATAGTATTGCATTAAGAGCTATTTGTAATGAAATAAATAATCTTGTTATTAATAATGTAGGTAAGATTATCCACATTGAGGATAAAGATTTACTTTGGGAATGTGGTACATTGAATTATAAAATATGTCAATATACTTGTGCGATTGAATACTTCAAGAAGTATATTGAAGTAAATATGCAGATGCAACAGAGGGAAACTTGTGGTGAGGAAATATTAAAGAGAAGTGGGCGTGATATTTTGGACGCACTTTATAAAATAGCTTTTTGTCACGAGTTTAGCGGTAATATACCACAGGCATTATATATATTTACTTGTTTATTTAAGAAGTTTGAGCCAGAAAAGTATTCGACTTTGAGACTGCCTGAGTTTGAAACCATAAAATTGCATATTAATTACGACGAAAAGGATAAAGCATTTTACGATGACTATGTAAATGATATCAACAGATTTGTATCGCATGCGAATTTTCCAACTGATCTCGAACTAGATACAAACAATACTGCTGGCATAAAAAGTGTTGAAGAGGATGTGAAAAATAATGCAGAATTGGTTCATGGGATAGCGCATTTATTCAATGAGTTAGTTCTATTCTATAAACAATCAAAAAAGATACCTAAAGAATATGTTCAACTTGCCCAATGCTTGATGTATAATGCTGTTTGCAAGAATGATGCATATTTGTCCTGTTTGGGAACTACTCTGTCTGAAAATGAAGAATTTGATGAGGCAATAGAAATCTTTAATTTCATTCTAAATGATGGTATATTTTCAGATAGATATCATTTAAAGCAAGAAGTTGTATTTTATTTGGCACATGCATATCTTTTTTCCAATAAATACGATGACGCGCTTGCGTGTCTTAGTGAATTTGCACAATACTGTCACGATTATAATGACAAAGATGGCTTTTCACATTATGCCTTGTATGAAGTTTATTGTACGCTGAGAAAGCAAAATGATATTTTGAGCATGGATGCAAAGACAATAATGTTGCTAATTAATAAATTGGAAAATAATAAGCCATCATTATATTGTACTGTTACAGTACATAAAGAATGGCATAGATTAAAACATTTTTTATTTGCGCTTATTGCTGTTAAAGAATTGACTGAAGCTAATAGTTTTCGTCCGCAATCAATAGCTGATGCAATGGAGCACTTAATGCGATGTAGCGAACGACCTTTAAGACGAAAAGTCGGAACAGCAAAATTTGGCGAAGAAGAAAAGGAAATTAACTTTCTGTGTTTTGTCGAAGAAAACGATAATGATCATCCAATTATTTTTTTTAATGACGATGATTTAATTGATGAAAAAACAGAGACAAGTTTTGTGCCTTTTGTGAGAGATAAAAGCGCAACGAAAAAATCTTTTGGGAAATATGTTCGACCAATAATTGTGTACGCATCTGATGATCATCAGCGACTAAGAAATATACTTGAAGAATTCACGCAAAATGGTATTAGATTATTTGCGCTTGATGATGTTTTTGGTAAAATAGCAGGTGAAATAAAGAGCCAAGTAACTTTCATTTCTATACCAGATAAATCAAAAGAGGCATTATTGAGGTATGCGTGTATTGTCTTTTCTTTTGAAAAAGAGGTGGAAAATTTATTTAAAACCAAAGAATTTTTAGGTTTAAGTCCTACGAAGATGACGCAACTCTACAAGTTTAATGTCAGAAAAAAAATTGGTTTACATTTAGAGACTGTTTGCATACGTTCTGCCGCAACAAAAAGTTATTCAGATGCATTTCAAAATGCTTTTTTGCAAGCAAAAAAACCGTCACTTTTGATGGACAAACATTATGATAATAGAATCAAGGGGCTTTTTGATACTTTAAAAACTGAGGATGGTATTAAGTTGCTTGCGACTATATATGTGCCACAGAAGCTTGGAATAATAAGCTATAGAATCTCGGACAAATTATTGCTTGCTGGCTTGGACAAGTATGAATTAAAGAAAACATATGAGAATAGAATCGCTAAGAAAAAATATCGCTAAATAATTTATATCTAGCGCTGAATAATCGTATAGTGGAAAAGTACGGTTGTTCACCAGATTATCGTTGCGAATGGAGCTCAGAAAGCTGTGGTCATGCTTTAATTAATCGCGATAGTTTCAACGGGATACTTGAAGAATTATTTCCAAGCATTACTTTCCTTGGTTATAATAACAAGATGGTGAAATCCATACTTGCGATTAGACTGACAAATGCTGATTATGTTTTATTGTTATTAAAAGAAGAGCTTGAGGAGATTTTCTCAAGTGAATTGAGTAGAAAAATTATCAGATTCATATATAATGATTTGAAAAATAGACATCAAGAGGCTCAGACTACTTTGAACGATACCTATCCGTATCGTGTTAAACCATTGTCTAATTTGAGTATTACTAAAGAGGAAATAGGTAAAATTGTTTATGCACTAAAAGAATTACGAAAAACCTGTACTAGTATGATGGATACAAAGTTTGCCGCAAATAAGACTGGAACAATTAAAAGGTTAACTAAGGAAGTTCAGATTCTTTGGGGTATTGGTGAACGCATAGAAGGAATGATACAAAAATATGACGGAAGAGATTCTCCGTATGATAAAACGGCAGATGATATATGGATTGAAATTAATTATCTTAAAACAGAGGTGGAAAATGTCAAATAATTATGTCAAAATAATTAAACACATGCTGGCATGCTTTCTTATACCAGAGGGGATTCTTGTTTTCGTGAGTGGTATTATGCTATCTACTTCTATAAATATGGCGACAAGCATGCTTCCGGATTCTATCAGAGGTCTCGGAATATACAATATTGTTGCTATGGTGTTAATGTTCTTTACCAGTGGTTTATTGATGACATGGGCAGTAATAGTTAAGCCAAAACAAGAGGTATACTCTAAAAGCAAAGCTGAGTATAAGTGGAAATCAGAAAGGATTGATGGTTGGTATAGCATTCTGAAAACGACTAGCGAGAATGGAACTTCATCAAATAAAACGATTATTTCTTTGTTATTATTGAGCGTAGCCTCGATATTGTCTACAATTTCGAGTTTGATACTTATTGTCTTTTAATAAACAGAGGATTGAAAAAATGAAATGGAATAAAGTTGTCTTTAACCACAAGCAGTGTGACCATGACCCAAACTGTTCTGCCAAAAGAGATTGCATAGAGGCTTTAGGTAGTGATACATCACCCATATATTATGATTCATCACAAGGGTGTATTGTTTTAGATGAGGCAAAATGTGTAAGTTCTTGTAGTCGGATATGCACGATTTGTCCTTTATTTATTAAAGTTGATAATGCAAATGAATATTGGCTTGCAAAGGATGAAATTAAAAAAATTAAAAAAGATAAGGATTCCAGAAACCGTGATATGTATTCATCTGGATGGGCTTCACCTTGTCACAAAACAACAATTGATATTGTTAGAGAATGCATGATGAATGAACACACATTCATTTTGGAAGTCAATAATAAAATTGGTTGTTTGGCGGAGTATGTCCTTATTGAGATTCTCTCATTAATGCCAAAGGATATTTACGACCGTTATTATAAGAAGCTGTTGCTTGAGGATATAGGCGAGATTGAAATAGCAGAACAGCTATTAGGTATCAACGAACTTCCTTGCATGCTTTTAATTATCGATGGGAAAGTCACTAAAGAAGTGCATGGAGTATATAAAAAAGATACAACGAGCAGAAAAAAAATACTTGAGGCAAAGATTCAAGACTTCTGTTCCACAATTCGGGGGAAAAATAATGGCTAAAAATATTATGGATACAAGGCTATACGGGCAATTAATTAAGTTGAAGAGAATAGCGGATGCTCCGGTAGGAGGGAGGATGGAATTGCGGATAAATACCGTAGCAACATTAAGATCTTAGTGACAAAAAAGACAGAGGCCATGTTGGCTCATATCTCAGAAACTTTTGGCACTTACACTGATCATTCTGTTGATCATTCCATTAGAGTTTGTGAGCATATTTTTTGATTTAATTGAGGATGATATCGATAAGTTTTCTGCTACAGAAATTGCATTGATGATTATGGCTGCATTATTCCACGACATCGGTATGAATGCAGAGGGCGAAGAAGATTCAATTCAAGATGATATAGCTCGTGCAGATGGATTGTCATATAAAAATGTTCTTAAATACATTGCGAAAAATGATAAAGAAGAAGCTCTGCGATTTATTGTACGTGAACAACACGGTAAAAGGGCATTAGAAAAACTTAAGAGAATCAAGGAGATTGCAGGTGCAAATTTATTTAATTTAGGAGATTCCGATATAAGTTTAATTGATGTAATTGCAAAATTGGCACAGAGCCATAGTGAAAATTTGCACTGGGTAAAAGACGAAAAAAACGGACTTTTTCATCCACCTAAAGGTATAAGGTCGGATTTTGGAGATAAGAGCCAATCTGTTAATCTTGTATTCATTGCAGTTTTGTTGCGTCTTGCGGATTACATGGATATAAATTCAGATAGAGCCGCTTATTTTCAGTTTGCATATCAAAAACAATACAAAGAGCAAGGCAAAGAACATTGGGCGGCTAATTTAGCAGTTGCCAACAATGATAAGGTTGAACTCGATAGTTTTTGTGAGATGTGCGAGGAATGTTCCAAAAGACGTAAAAGAATCGTACTTAAAGTGAATATGGAACGTGCAATGGCAGCACATAATAACGCAAGTGGAACCATTGCCGAAAGAGATGCATTTGATGCCGTACAACGGCAGATTGTGCAATATTGTGCTGACATGCAAAGAGAATTGAGTGCTTGTCTTAAATTGCTTGCAGACCTACAATTTACTGGTAAGTATAGTTTGAATATTGACGAAAAAATTGAGCCAGAGTTCATTAACGAAAGACGAAAGCCAAATCATAGGATAGAGATGGATTATAGAACTATCCTTGATTTGCTTTTAGGTGAAAAAATCTATGGCGATCGTCGAATCGGACTTAGAGAACTTTTGCAAAACTCAATTGATGCTTGTAAAAATTATTTAGCTAACGCAACACCAGAGCAGACAAGCGTTTACAAGCCGATTATAGTGATTTCGGTATCAAAGGAAAAAAACACAGTTACTGTGTCAGATAATGGAATTGGTATGACACGTGAAATTGTAGAGAATTTCTTTTTGAGGATTGGTAAATCTTATTACGGTTCATCTAAATATTTATCCTCACAAAATATATTTGAAAATGCTGGTTATTATGGAATAGGTTTTTTTGCTGCTTTTATGCTGTCAGATGTTGTAAAAGTAATGACGCGTCGATGGAAATCCAATGAAAAGGGTTATTATATTAAACTTGATACTCAGTCAGAATATGCCGCAATAGAAGAGTTGTTGGGAGATGAATTGAGTCACGGTACCACGACTGTTTTGCAAGCAAATAAGTTTTTTAATAAAGATGAGAACGATTCGTGCTTTTCTGATATAGATGATATTGTTGGATATATTCAGAACTATATTTTGCCCGATATGGGCAATAATAAATCTGTAGAAATAAAAGTTGTCGATGATGATGCGAAAAGCGAGGTAATGTGCAGATTTTCAACTTTTGCAGATAAAATTGAAAATGTTAGAGTAACAAGTGGCGAGCAAGATGTTTTGCTTGACTTAAGTCGTTACTTAAACGCTACAGACTGCATTTTAAGAATTGGAAGCTATATGCCAATTTGTGTTTCGAGAACGCCTGAAAGCTTCCAAAGAATAGCATGGTATAAGTACGATGGAATCAAATCAATATTTGTTCCAGTAAATTATAGAGAATTAAAAAAATATGCTGAAATAACCTATATACAAATAGCAACCAAGAATGCGGGATATGTATATCTTTATGTAGATACTGATGAAAACACGGACCCATTTGAATACAGCGGATTTGAACATGAGCGACTATTTAGTAGCTTAAAAGAAAAAATTTATAAAGATTGTACATTAGCCGAATTTGCAAACGCAAATAATCTAATAATTAACGATGGTTATGGATATCGTGCTGGAGTTACAAGTCATAACAATGTAGCTATTGTTGGAAAGTTCAGGCTCGTTAGTAATGGCGATGATGTTTATTATATAAAGACCAATGCTCAATTTGAGGCCTATGATTGGGGGAGCCGAGAACTGACACATGGTAAGAATCTTGGCGATAAAGTGTTCATTAGAAACATTTTGATTCCGCAATGTCATATCGATTGTTCGAATCTTTTGTTCGGGAAAAACGATGTCATTATACCGCGCCTTAATAAATTACTTATCAATATTCGTTTAGATGGAGTTGTTCCAAATATTGACAGGAATAACGTTAAACCTATCATTAGGGAAATGCTGTCAAATGCAATTTCAATAGCCATTGCTAAGGCATATTGTGATGAAATTAATGTTTTTCGAGACGATAAATTTATTATACATAAAATGTCAGAAACAATTGAAAGGGGAAATATTTTTATTTGTGATGAAAAATAAAAGGAATATTATTTCTGAATTATTAACAGTTTTTATTCATAAAATTAAAAATATAGAATAAGCCAACAATCTCTCGCTACCATTTAGGTATTTTTATTTGTTTCTATAACTGAGAAAATATATTTTTTAGTAGAAACATACTAATATCCTATATTATTGCTCTTTTTCCCTTCTTATACCGCACTATCTTTACGATTAAGAAGGGTGCAGTGTTTTATCTATTTTTATCCTCAACAAACCACTTTGCGCCTATTGACTTATTAAAAACAATATCTTCAAGCCAAATGTATCTTTGTTGTCCTTCTATGGTAATGGTATATCTATATCCAGTGCCACCGGCTTTGGTTGAAGCTACGCGACGGACATCATGGACTTGAGTTATTTCGAATCTTTTGCCATTTTCCCAAATTAACTCTAAAGGAGTTATATGACCTTCTTCATCAAATTGCGCTATTACTTTAACATATATCTTATCCACATATTATAGTATGTGAATAATTCTATCTAATTAGGCTTGAAAAGTTGGAATGCAGAGTTGTAAAATACATCAGGTATGAAAGATAACTAGGTATCAAACTACTCAAGCAAAAAATAACGGCGTAACGTAAATGTTTCGCCGTTATTTTAATAATGCTGTAAAAGCTGATTTATTTTGATAAGTACTATTCTGTAAACTTGGTAAACCGCATTAACCGTAATTGCGTTACTTGTTCTGTCGGCATAAAGCGTACTGCATTAGTTTCGGAATCGGGTTCGTATTTTACGCCGTTTTTATCCTCAACATATAAAATATCAAAATATTTTGAATCAAAGTCATCGTATTCTATTATCATATATTCGTTAATTTTTACCCAGTATAATTGAACATCATTGAGGCTGGTCGGATATGCTTCATCATAATGAGTAACCATAACTACCGCCGATTGAGTAAGGTCTTCTACTTCAATAATAACAGCTTTAACATCAAATCTGTGCATAAGCTGTTTTTCGGATTCGTAATGGCCGTAAACCCGGCTTATTGGAAGATAAAGCATATCTGTTATTGCTTCAATAGATAAGTTTAAATCAAAATGATTTTCAATCGGACGATATAAATATGTATCTAAGGGATAGCCGTCTAAATTGCTTATAAAATTATATGTTAATGATTTGACGATTGAATTATCGCCAAGCTTAATCGGGATAACACCGCTTACAATTCCGACAGTATTGTAATCACGTTCGTCAAAGCTTACTAAAACATACGGCAGGACTTGGGCGGATGCGTTTCCGTTGGCGGAAATTTCTACGTCTATTTTGTATAATTCCTTTTCGCACACGTTGCATAAGCTGTTCTCATCTTCGTCTTTATGCCCCTTAGCTTGCTTAATTACAGTCGAAGTATGTTTTCTGCATGTGCAGGCAGTATGTTCAAAGCCGTCAAGTGTGCAAGTGACTTCCTCGCCGTACACATACTCAAGTTCATGATTGCAACTTGAACATGCAGTGAGAACAGGGCAGAAAATAGTGCAAAGTAAAAGGAAAAGAGCTATTAACGATTTTATTTTTAATTGATTAAATTTTATCATAAATAATAACCCCTTAATAAGTATACTAAAAAATATATAAAAAGTCAATGAGAGAGGGAAAATGTGATTTATAATTTTAATTATGTATTAATCGTGGAAGTAAAGATTGAAATAGAATCTGTAATTTAGCGGCAAATTTCTTTAGTTATGACTACTATTATTGTTAAGATTAGGAAGATAGAAACAAATAACTTTTAAGAATACATAATGAAAACATTTTTTTTGATTGCCGGAAAGAGCGAAAGCGGTAAGGATTCATTAGAAAATGAGTTATGCAAAAAGCATAAATTTAAGTTATTATTTTCATATACCATCAGTCCGAGAAAAATAACTATAAGGATGAATAACATTCTGCTCTTTTGGCGAAAAGCCTGTTAATGTTCTGTCTAGGTATTCAACTGCCCTGTTAATCGAATAATGTCCGAACCTCTGTCGTATATCGTCTATTGCATATTCAATTCTTTCTTTTTTAATTCTTTCTTCTTCACTAACAAATAAATATGTTTGTACAGGACTATCTGCCGATTTTAAATCCGATACCCTTATGCCAATATTCCTGATAGGATACTTAAAACTATATTGCTCAAACAGCTTCATAGCTTCGTTGATTATTTCTTCCGAAATAAATGTAGGTTGTTTTATCTTAATCTGTTTACCCCAATCGCAAAGGTGTTTATCCCGTAGATACAAACTGACTACCTGACCTTTAAGCCATTGTTCGCGGAGCCGAGCCGCGACACTTTCAGATAATACAGTCACTATCATTAATATATCATCTTTGTTTTCCAAATCGCGCATCGTTGTTGAACTATTGCCTACAGATTTTATTACAGACTCTTGATAATTATACATGACAGGGGATTGGTCATAGCCGTTAGCGAAACACCAAATATATTCACCCCATTTTCCAAGCCGCTTTTTAAAAAATCGACATCGGTTTTTGCAATATCCCCAATAGTCAAAATATTGTATTTATCTAGTTTTTCTCGTGTAGCTTTACCGACATAAAGTAAATTATCAGAGGGTAGGGGAAATACAATATCCTTATAATTATCCTTAGAAATAACAGTAACAGCGTCAGGCTTTTTCATGTCGGAGCCTAACTTAGCGAAAATCTTGTTCCAAGAAACGCCTACGCTAACCGTAAGCCCCGTTTCATACTTAACACGCTTTCTTATATGCTCGGCAACTTCCGTGCCATTTTGACCGCTTATATCAATCCAACACTCATCAATTCCAAAGGATTCAATCTGATTACTGTAATCATTATATATGTCTTTAACAATTGCGGAATAGCGCAAATATTTTGAAAAGTTTGCCGGAACGGTTATCAAGTCAGGACATTTTTGCTTAGCTTCCCAAATGACATCTCCGGTTTTTATCTTGAATTTTTTGGCTATTTCATTTTTAGCCAATACAATACCATGCCGAAGTTCCGCGTCACCGCAAACTGCAACAGGGAATCCACGCAAGCGGGGGTTTTCAAAACACTCTACGCTTGCGTAAAATCCGTTAAGATCGCTATGAAGAATTACCCTTTCATTCATAATGGACTATCATTATAGTTTACTCAAAACAAAAAGTAAATATATGTTTGAAATTAATGACAATGTAATTTTTGTTAAATAAAAAACTTTGTGTGGAATATCACAAAGTTTTTACAAAATTAAAAACTAATAGAAAATAGAGAGTATTACGTTATTTTTTCAAAGATTGCTTGGACATCTAAACGAGCAATAATATTTTTATCATGCCTTCTTGCTGTCATAACTCCGTCTGACCATTTCACAAAACGATAGCCTTCATACGGTATTGCCTCAATTGTAATATTTGAACCAAAAGGAACCGTATCATAAATCTTCAAATCATAAAAGTCATCTCCAATAACAGCAAATATTTCTCCGCCAAATTGTTCGTCAATTTTATATTGATAATAATTTACTATTATTTCTAATTCGCCTTTCCAGTATGAAAACGGAATTCCAATTATTTTTCCGTTAAAAACAAGAGTGTTTAATAAATATTGCTTTGTTGTACTTAAGCCTCTATCAGGGGTGCCGTAAATAGGTATATCATGATATTCATAAACAGGTTGACCTATTTGCTTGAGAGCCTGCTCAATGGTATGTGTAAATTCATGAACATAGACATACCTTGCGCCTTCCCAGCGGCTTGCAGTGGTTTTTCCTTGAAATTTGAAGTCGAATAAGGATTCCAATGAGTGGTTATTTACTATTACCGGATGTAATATTGTAGTGTCAAGATACACAGCGGCAAAAGTATTAGTAGCGATACCGGCGCTGCCATGTAAAATACTGTCATCATTCATTGAAAACGTTGTTATTACGCTTCTGTATTTTTTGATAAGAACTCCGACCTCAGGAATATTATCAGCATAAACAGAATATTCCCAACTGTCGTCAGAATTTACGCCTCTTGTGAAGCTTTCTTTTCCTACTACAGTTGTAGTATAATAACTATCAACTTCAATATTAATTACTCCGTTAAATATAAATTGTAAACTTCCAGTCACTTGTTCGGTAATCATATCGCAGATTCGTTTTTCTATTTCTGACATTTTATAGTTAATTTCCACGCTAATGCCATCAACAGTTTCCAACGTTGCTTGTATTTCATCTACATAAACCATTAAGACGGGATAAACAGGTGCGTCAACAGCTATCCATTTTGCAAAAAGAGTTTTGAAAGGATTATAAAAAACTTCATAATCAATTACTAAGTTTCCGTATTCGTCAGTAACTTTCTTAAAAAACCCGAAAGGTTCGTCACCTAAATACCAACCGTCAAAAACGCAGTTTTCTTTTGTTGGAATGACAAAACTTGCTTCATGCAAATTATCATATGTTAAATCTAAGCTACTGACTGTCTTATTACTTGTAGCGCCTTGATAATCATATTTATAGGTTTTAGCGATATACTCAAACTCAAGAGAAATTGTAAGGTCAATTCTTACATTATGTACAAAGGTTACGGTATCTCCGTCAATCTTAAAACTAATATACGGGAAAATTTGGAATGAATCTTCTTTAAGCCAATATCCAACATCAGGAGTAATTGTAGCAGTTATAGTTTCTCCAAGGATTGCCGAATCTTGAATTTCAAACACGCCGTTTGTATAGGAATTTACATAAATATTATATTTGTCGTTGTCAACAGTTTTAGTACAAGACGATAACATTGCTCCGCAAAAAGCAGTCAAAATTAAGAGCGTTGCTACGATGAAAAATTTTTTAATAGAATTAATATTCATATTCTAATTTTACTCCAAAACTTTATATATTGTCAATAGTCAATCCTATTACATACCATGTAAAAATTATCCCAAGAGCGAAACTAATTAAAGTTTCGCTCTTGGGATAATTTTAATGATAATGATTAAGATACTTTAAACCGTATTATCCAAAAAATTTTGAATACCGTTCTATTAGTGTGCCGATAGTTTCCAAATCAATTAATCCTTTCCCGATTGAAACCTTCAAATATTGTCCGTCAAAAGCTTCAAATATTATTTCAGGAATAGGGAATATCTCAGCAAATTCTTCGTAAGTAAACAATCCGTATTCATCAATATCCGCAAGTAAGGTAACTTCATTGTATTGTAACGAATCGCCGTCTACTTCAAATATGTTGATTAATCCAGTTATCCCTCCGGGCATAGAAAGCATGCCGTTTACGTAATAGCATAAATGTCCAAAGGTTACAGGACTCCACGCGGTTGTATATTCATACTGAACGATAACATCCACAAGCTGTACACTTGTCCATGCAAATTCACCGTTTTCATCGGTTAGTTGCTTATTAAACCAATGTCCAACATATTGTGCAGCATCTTCTCTAAGGTAAACATAACGGTTAAGGTTGAAATCCCAGAAAGCGTGTTCAGTAATAACCTTAACTTCAGAACCATCAGAGAAATATAAATTAACAACTTTGTATTCTCTTAATGGATCGCTATCAATAAATAGAATTGGCGCAGAGTCGAATCTTCCGGTTTTAAGATTCCACACAAGCAGCATTTCGTTTCCAGTTAACTTCTCTACCGCCTTTTGGGTTCCGTCAGCAAGCGTTATCATTGTTCCTTCAGCAACACAACTATCTTCATCATAATAAGCATCTATATTAACAATTCCTTGTCTAGATGAGGTTAAATTGTGAATTGTTAAAGTCTTATTATAAATATCTGTAAGTGTTATATCAGGTGACCCCCAATATTTAAATACTTTACCATCGATGGAAGGAGCGACATATTCATAATATTCATCATAAGAGTATGGATAGGTGCCTGACATCGGATTTAAAATATGTTTTATCATTGAGGTATTCATGTTTCTTGCAACAATATACACGGCATAACTATTTGGAGCATAACGAGCCGTTAGTGTTATACCTGAAGTTAAAGTATATGGGAAATCCAACCAAGTATAATTACCAAACCCTATTCTAGCCGGGAAATATACACGTCCATTTGAGTCATAATATCCCGTACAGTGATATCCTGTTATAGTAGGGAAATTTATATATGTTGGCCATTCTTTAGTGCCCTCATCGCCGCCATAACCATATCTAACATCTAAATAATCATTTCCACCCGTGCCACCGCTTTTATTAAACGAGATTCTATATACTTTGACTGTCCATTTGGCATATAAAATTACATCACCATATTTGCCCGGACCGAATGTCGTAACAAGAGTTTTAAAGGTCGGTTCGCTATACCAGCCGTTAAAGGTAAATCCTGTTTTAGAAGCATTATTTAATGTAAAAGAACTTAATTACTTAATTTTTTATCGCTAAGAGTTTGGATAAGGTGCGGTCAGGCGGTATTGTCGCGGTAGTTACCTCAAAAGGAACTATGGACAAAGAAGCAACCGATGTACGGCAACACATAGCTGACCGCGCTGAACTACTTGGAGCGATACGCTTACCAAATACAGCTTTTAAGGCAAGCGCAAACACCGACGTTACCGCAGATATTCTATTTTTTAAAAAGCGCGACAAGGTAATTACTGCAACGGATACATGGATACACACAATGAATATCCTAGCTAATCCCGATGGCGAAATGCCGCTTAATTACTACTTTATATCCAATCCAAAAATGCTGTTAGGCACAATGGCGAAGCAAGTTACCCTGTACGGCAACGAAACCGAAACAACCCTTCTGCCCAATGACAGAGATTTGGGCGCGGCGATTATGCAAGCCGTTGAGCAGTTGCCTGAAAATGTCTATGACAGCAAAAAAGCTGTAAAGACCGGAGAGAAAATCGCGGCGGCGGTATTGCCCGCTGATGAAAATGTTAAGAACTATTGCTATGAAATAATTGACGGAAAGATATATCAGCGCGTTGATAATGAAATGATTGCGCAGGATATAGCACGGAGCAACTTTGGGCGAATGAGCGCGATGATAACACTCCGTAAACAAGTTCGCCGTTTATTAGAATTTCAGATTAATAGTTGCAGCGACGAAGAATTAAAAGCCGGACAGCAAAAATTACACACACTTTATGACAGCTTTGTAAGCGACTACGGTCTATTAAATGGACGGACTAACAGAAATCTATTCCGTGAGGATTCGGATTTTGCCCTTCTTATATCCATTGAGAACGTAGATGAAGCTACGCAAACCGCCACCAAAACGGATATATTTTCTAAGCGCACCATTCAACCGCACAAACGAATTACAAGTTGCGAAAGCGTCGCGGAAGCTTTGGGCATATGCAAAAACGAGCGCGGACATGTTGATTTATTATATATTCAAAATCTCACCAAAAAAGATTATGATGAAGTTTTATCCGAGCTTGACGGACTCATTTATCAAAACCCGATTGATGCGTTAATAGGTGCTGACAACCCGTACAAAGGATGGGAAGTTGCCTCCGAATATTTGTCGGGCAACGTGCGTCAAAAGCTGGAAACCGTCGAGCAAGCTGCTCATATCAATCCTAAATATCAGAAAAATGTAGACGCATTAAAGGCGGTACAACCAACGCCGCTTACCGCAAACGAGATAAGCGTAAGACTTGGGGCGACTTGGGTTAAGCCGGAATATTATAAGCAGTTTATATGTGAACTGTTAAATGTCAGGTTTTATAATCAAGACGATGTTACTGTGCGCTACGAACGTTTTACAGGCGAATGGAAAGTAAACCGTGACAGTTCTTTGCGTTACGATATGAATGCTAATCAAGTTTACGGCACTAACCGCATGGACGCTTATAAAATTATTGAGCATTGTTTGAATCAGCAAACGCCATCAATATACGACACTGTTGAGGAAAGCGACGGAAGCAAAAGCCGTATACTCAACAAACAGGAAACCATAGCCGCCCGCGAAAAGCAAAACAAGATCAAGCAAGCTTTTAAGGATTGGATTTTTGACTATCCCAAACGCCGCGCTGACCTTGTGCAGACATATAACGAATTATTCAACAATACTGTTCTTCCTAAATATGACGGAGGCTATCTCCAATTTCCTGAAATGTCCCCGCTTATCAAGCTCAGAGATTTTCAAAAAGATGTAGTTGACCGGGGGATTGTATCGGGCAATATGCTCTTGCACCATGTTGTGGGCGCAGGCAAAACTTTTGAAATGACTGCCTTAGCGATGAAACTCCGGCAACTCGGTATAGCCAAAAAGCCTATGATAGTCGTACCGAACCATCTTGTTGTTCAATGGGCAAATTCGTTTAGGGAATTATATCCGAACGCTAACGTACTGATGGCAACAAAAAAGGACTTTGAAAAGACAAGCCGAAAGCGTTTCGTTGCCCGTGTAGCAACAGGAGATTGGGACGCAGTTATTATCGCTTCATCGAGCTTTGAAAAAATACCTATATCACAAGAACGTCAGAGAGCCAAAATACAATCGGAGCTTGACTCCATAGCCAAATGTATTGAGAGTTTGAAAAAGGAACGTGGCGAACGCACTACCATTAAAACTTTGGTACGCGCTATGATGTCAAAACGGGCGGTATTGAATAAGCTGACGGATGATAACAAAAAAGACGATTTACTAACCTTTGAGTCTTTAGGCGTAGACGCACTGTTCGTTGATGAAGCTCACCGTTATAAAAATAAGTTTATCTATACCCGAATGAACAATGTCGCGGGTATAAGTAAAGCTATGAGCCAACGCGCTTCCGATATGGATATGAAATGCGAATATATAAACGAATACAACGGCGGCAATAAAGGCGTGGTGTTTGCGACAGGAACACCTATCAGCAATTCGATGGTCGAGATGTTCACCATGCAATCTTACTTACAGCGCGATGAACTGAAATCAAAAGGTATGGAGTATTTTGACGCATGGGCGGCAAACTTTGGTGAAACCGTAACTGGCTTGGAACTTGCCCCATCCGGTCAAGGCTACCGCACCCGAACACGTTTTGCGAAGTTTACCAACCTGCCCGAACTCTTGACAATGTATCGCAGTTTTGCCGATGTTAAGACTGCCGAAATGTTGAACCTGCCCGTACCGAAAGCAAATAAAATTACGGTAACGGCACAGCCTTCCGAAGAAATACTTGCGCTTAACGATGAGATTGTAGACCGCGCTCAAAAGATTTCAGACCGCCAAGTTGAGCCGAATGTAGATAATATGCTTTGTGTTTGTCACGACGGGAAAAAGATTGCGCTTGACCCGCGCTGTTACAAGTCTGATATACCCGATAATTCTAATAACAAGGTTAATCTTTGTGTGGAAAATCTTTACCGTATATGGCGGGACACAGCGGAAAACAGAAGCACACAAATCGTATTTTGCGACTTATCCACTCCTAAATGCTCTTTCAACGATTACAACCCCGAAACAAACTTTGATGTTTACAACGACATAAAATATAAACTGGTCAATATGGGGATTGCCCCGGAAGAAATAGTTTATATTCACGAAGCCAATACTGATTTGCAAAAGCAAGAACTTTTCGATAAGGTACGCCGCGGAGATATTCGTATCCTTATAGGCAGTACCGAAAAATGCGGAGCCGGAACAAACTGTCAAAACAAACTCATCGCATTACACCATTTAGATACTCCGTTCAGACCGAGCGACCTTGAACAGCGCGAGGGACGCATTATACGTCAAGGCAACGAAAACCCCGAAGTAAGTATATTTACATATGTTACGGAACGCACGTTCGACGCTTACAGTTATCAGATATTGGAATCTAAGCAAAGGTTTATATCGCAAGTCAACAAGGGCGATTTATCAGTGCGCGAAGCCTCTGATATTGACGAAACCACTTTGTCCTTTGCTGAAATCAAAGCTATTGTCGCGGCTAACCCGAAGATTAAACGTAAGATGGAACTTGAACAGGAAGTCAGCAGATTAAGGACTCTAGAGTATCAGCATAAACAGACCAAATATAATTTTCAGGACAGAATTGTGCAGCTTCCGAAAGAAATTGAAAGGCAGCGGCAATATTTAGAAAATTCTCGAAAGGATTTAGAGCTAAGGGACAATAACCGCGCCGATGAGTTTAGTATTCGTATCGGCAAGACCACTTACTCCGAGCGTAAGGAAGGCGGCGAAACGCTGCGCGCAGTAGTAAATTCTCAAGAATATATTGATAAAATTGTCGGCAGTTATTGCGGTTTTAACATTATACCTTGCCCCAGAGAAAACTTGTTTAATATGCAAAATGTAAAACTGGTCGGCAACAACACCTATTATGTCGCTATTTCCGACAGCGGAGTGGGTACGGCAACAAGGCTCGAAAATTTTGCGAAAGGCATTGAAGATTATTTAACCGACCATGAAAAAAAGAAAGCGGATTTAGAGGCGGAATTACGAGTATCCCAATCGGAAGTGGACAAGCCTTTTGAATACGTCGAGGAATTAGGCAACTTGGACAGTGAATTGAATGCGCTTAACGCCGAATTGGATTTAGACAAAGCGGAGGTTGAGCCTGTCCTTGACGATGAGGAGTTGCAAGAGGAAATGCCGATTATAGAAATCGACATTGAGGATAGCAGGCAATCCGATTCATATATGGAATGACAAGGAGGCGCGATGAAAAAACAATCAGAAAATTACGGTTTAGAATTGGAAAAGGCTTATGAACAATGGGCGCATTATTACGAACACGGCGGTTCTGACCCGTTTTGGGAGGACGGAGCTAATCTCAATCTTATTCGTAATCATATCTTTTACTATCGCAGTAAGATTGAAGAAAACCCGACGCTTTTTGGTTATCCTGCCGCTTATTACAAAGAGATACCGCCCGAAGTAGATTCAAAGTATATGGCGCGTCCCGATGAAATCCGAAAAAATGCGAAAGCGGCGTTGGC
Organism: Holotrichia oblita; assembly: GCA_023690525.1. Classification (NCBI taxonomy): domain Eukaryota; kingdom Metazoa; phylum Arthropoda; class Insecta; order Coleoptera; family Scarabaeidae; genus Holotrichia; species Holotrichia oblita. Next base: position 22,349 of record JALQSN010000458.1, on the reverse strand, counting down.
GAAATATAAAGCTGATGCTAATTATCAATACATATTGAAGCATTACAATGACTTTTCGCCAAAAACGCGGAATAAGTTGTATGTTGACAATGTAATCGGCTATGCGACCGGACTGGAATATTATATCGAAAATGACAAACTTGTGGACATGCGTCGGCACGAACGCTGTGAGCATTATCTACAATCATTTGAGGATTGTGTCCGCAGAATGCAGGCTACCCCGCGTGAATCAGTACAGCTTACGTTGTTTTCTCTCATTGGCGGTTTGGATGCTAATTCTAATGATGACGATTTTGACGATGAAATGAATGAAGAATACAACGAAACTGATACGGACTTTGAAATGTACTAAGAAGATAGAACCTAATTAAAAATGGAGGAATTATGATTGAATTGGACTATGAAAACAATAATTTTACCGTAGAAAAAGACGGTATAACCTTGACCGTCGAACCGGATAGCCATGCGGTAAATCCGAGGGATGAAGAATATACAACAGAGTTATTGATATGGGGCAACGACGATTTTAAAGGCGATGAGAATGAGTTTCTAAATATGCAGGAGTTTGAGGAAGCGGATACGATAGATATCTTTTATAAACTCCCTATCTTTTTAGATGATGATACTCACAATATCTCCACTGAAATCAGCGTAGATAACGATTGCCGCCATATCGGATATATTTTTATGACAGAATTAAAAGCAGAACAGTTTTACAGATTGACAAATAAAGATTTAATTAAGCAGGCAAAACATCTTTGTGACGAAAAATTAAAAGATTGTGTAAGAGAGTATAACGACTATGTTAACGGCAGAATTTACAGCTACACCATAACAGATGAAGGCGGTGATATTTTAGACGGCGGCAATTATTACCCGAAGGAAACAATGCTTGACATCATAGAAGAAATGGCAGAATCTTGTTTGGACAAATATTCAAATCTTTTCGACATGCTTATTTCTGAAATGCAAATTGACAACAATAAAAAGCCGTTAAAGAAATTTACAAACTGCAACGTGTTAGAGGTTTTAGAAGAAATTATGAAACATAATACAAAGCATTATCGAAGCGATTTTGAATATGACAAAGCGGATTTTGTAAACGCCGCCTATTCTCCAAAATCTTCTGAAGCAGCTTTCCTTTGGTTATCCCGTCCTAACGGAACGTTATGTACCACAGAACGGAATGCCTATGTCAAAGAATCTTACGGTTATAACTCATGGATATTTTACGGCGAACAAACACGCGATCCCATTGTAGCTTACGCTGTTGAAATCAAGCCGATTGATTACGGCTATGTAAAAGGCGACTTGTATGAACTTGACTATAACGAGCATTACAAAAGGGTAAAAGAACAAGCGCTGCCCGCGCATCATGTGCAATTGATTTACAGGCATAGCGAAAAATATCTGCCTTATGAACCGCAATACGGCGGTAAAATCACCAATGAAGATTTATTGCGGACACAGATTTTACCCGCCGACCTTGAAAAATGGGATAAAACAATAGCTGTCGCGCAAAAAGAACGGTACAACGCGCAATATGAAGAATGGGATATTGACAAGTTAAAAAAACACTATGCCGATATTGAAAATGACGGCGCGGAAATGGGAGATTAATATGAACGTAAGAGAACGTGAATTTAAATTACTTGATAAAGCCAAAGACAATATGTACGGAATATATCAGCTTAATTATGAGGCTGAATTGCGCTATCATAGATTTGTCTCATATAAGGAATTATTAAAGCAAGGCTTTTCGGTAGACCGGACTAATTACAATTTTATTTATGCCGACGTTTTAGAAAACGAAAATCTTGAAGATATTTACGAGCGTTTCAATCTTTACAAACCCGATGATTTTCGCGGGCATAGCCTTTCGGTATCGGATATTGTTGTGATGAAAAAGGACGGGGCAATTAAAGCGTATTATTGTGATTCTTACGGCTTTCAGGAAGTGCCGGAATTTGCGGCGGGCTTATATAATTTAGAACCACTTATAACCGTAACTGGTACTGAAAATTGTAGTTTGCGAAAAGGACAAACTATGTCATTAAACGAAGCGAACAATTTAATTGCGGAATTAGACTATGGACAAATCGGCAACAGGCATAAGCCTGAGTGTCATGGGAAGAACTGTTCAAGTGCTAATTACATAATTCACTATCTGCAAAATTATGAGTATTATACTCACTGCGGACAGATTAACTTTGGTTCCGGCGACGGAAGTTTAATAGCGCATATCCGCGCTCAAGCAGATATGAAAAAAATCGAAAAATTACAACTGGCTTACAAAGAAGAAATCAAACCTAAAGATTTTTTACCGCTTGATTTCATTCTTAACGATTTCGTACCATACCTAATTTTGCATGACGAGTTTGCGGAATTTAATAAGATTATTGATGAGATGCCCGATAATGCCGAAGTGACGAATATCCTTGACAGAAAAGAAGCCTGCCGAAAAGTAAAAAAGCATATTGACGATTGTCGGACTGTTCTCAACACCAAGGAAAATATAGCGTTCCCTGAATTTCCAGAGTTGCCGTCAGGTTGTTTAACCGCTGCGGAACGACGCGTAATCCGTGTTTATAAAACTCATATAGATATGTTGCCGCGCCCTGTTTTTAACGACGTTGAATCCACGCTAGCTGAAAATGCCAGCGACGCGGAAATGGAGTAAACGCATGATAAACACAGGTTATCTTACTTGTGGCAGGAGTGCGGATTCAGATTGTGTTTATACACCTTTTTATGCTGTCGAACCGATAGTCAAATATATCCCGAAGGATTTTGTGATATGGATGCCTTTCGATGAGGAATGGTCGGCTTTCGTGCAAGTTTTCAATGCTAACGGAAATAAGGTTTTTTTTAGCCACAACAACACCGGCCAAGATTTTTTTAATTATTTGCCTAATGAGCATTTTGATTGCATAGTTTCAAACCCGCCGTTTTCAATTAAAGATAAAGTATTGTGCAGGCTTTATGAATTGGGAAAACCTTTCGCCGTGCTTTTGCCCCTCAATAGTCTGCAAGGGCAATCGCGGTTTAAGTGCTTTAAGAACGGACTTCAACTTTTAGCTTTTGACAAACGCATTGATTATCATACGAATGAAAATTTCACGACTTATACAAAAGGCTGTTGTTTTTCAAGCGCGTATTTCTGCAAGGACATTTTGCCGAAAGATTTGATTTTGGAAGAACTGATTAAATATGAAAGACCGCTTAAAACTATTGCTTAACAAATCAAACGCTCTTTTTTTGCATTGTAAGGCTCGGAAGAAGTTGCTCAACTAAATATTCAAACTAAAAATCTTCGTGTCTTACAATCAAAAAAAGTGCCAAAAAGTATGGGGCAGAAAGCCTATTTTTAAGGAGGAACGAATGAACCCTTTAAGTAAAAAATTCAAAGAGGAATGGGGGTTTTTTATAAATCCCAAGACCGATAAATCCAATATAATCCTATCTGCTTAGACTGTAATCAGGACTGCAAGCAGAGTTATAGGACAGAAATAATCGTTTGTAGAAATTATGAAAGGAGGACTGAATTACGAAAACAAAAATAACTTCTTTTACAGGCGAACGAGTTAATGTCGAAGAATTAATATTAAACGAAGTCAAAAGAATTTCGGACAAATATAACAAAACATTTTTAGATTGCGAAGAAATCATACAGCTTACCGGATTGGGACGTGACAATGTACGGGCATTGATGAATAGTAAAATCTTTCCCGTTATGACCATTGGCAATAGAAAAATAGTCAGCATCTTAGCATTTGTAACTTGGCAAATGACAACATAAACAGGTAGGGAATATGGGAAGAAAAAAAGTACAAAAAGGAAAACGCTCAAACAACGAAGGCAGCATTCAACAAATGCCAAATGGTAAATGGCGTTGCATGTTAAGTCTAGGCGTAAAAGAAGATGGTTCTCGCAATCGAGTTTCAAAAGTTTTCGATACGGAAGCCGAGGCTAACACTTGGAAAATCAAGCAACTTGCCACGATACAGGAATACGGGACTGAAAGCATTAGAGAAACAAGCGGAATGTTTGTATCTAATTTTCATAAATGGCTTTTAGAAGTTAAAAGAGATGAAGTTCAATCAATTCATTTTAAGAATTTAATAGGATATTATGATGACCACATAAAACCGTATTTTCTGAAATATAAACAAAGAGATTTAATAAAAGAAGATTTTCAAAAATTTTTTAACTTCTTAGAAAAGAAGAATGTCGGTTATGAAACAAGACGGAAAATGAAATGCGTTTTACATCAGTTTTATGAAAGGGAATTTGAAAATACTCCCATGCGCAATCCTCTTGACAAAATTAAGGTTGTTAAGAAGAAAAAGGAGGTAGTCTTTAATCCTGAAGCCGCGCTTTTTCAGGACGATTATAAGGCAGTACCAAAAGTAGTGCGAAGTAAGTTCATTGAAGCCTTGGACAACGAAACTCAAAATCCTTTTCTTAAACCGCTATGCTATTTAATGTATTTCTCCGGTAACAGGGTTGGTGAAACTCTCGCTTATCAATGGAAAGATTTTAATTTTGAAAATCGTTATATGGTAGTATATAAAGCCGTTTCTATTGAATATATGTTTGACGAAAACGGTAAGCAAATCGGCAAAGGCAAATCTTATGTCAAATCACCAAAATCTGAAAAAGGTATTCGACCTCTTCCGATATTAGATATATTGCACGAAACTTTAATGGAATGGTACGATTACAGAAAAGCACAAGAGAAGGTAACAGGCAGATCCTTTACCGCGCCAGATGATTATGTCTTTGCTAATAATCAAGGTAAAATGCGAAGCAGAGGCGGAACTACAACATTGTTACAACGATTTTTAGAAAGAAATGGCTTAAAGAATAAAGGTATACACTTTCATGCATTAAGACAAACATTTAGTAATTCTCTTTTTTCAGAGGAATCTGACGAAAAGATAATAACAGATTTATTAGGGCATACAAAAATATCTACATCACAGGAACATTATCACAGTGTTGACAAGTTCGATTCAGTACAAAAAGCCGCCCGCATTTTCAATTCAAAATACAAGCCTAAAAATTCTAAATATTGCGCAGGAGATAATATTACCTTTGCTCCGAAGGATTTTATTCTGAGCAAGCTGCACTTGATATAGGTGCGCCAGTTCAAAGTACAGCGACAGAAGAAAAACCTAAGCGGTCAATTGCCGAGCTATTAGACGAGCTTACATCATATCCGGAATTTACTGAGCTGTTAGTAAAGATGAAACAAAAAGAATCAAACAAAGAAGCGGAAGCCGAATGAAAATTCGGCTTCTTTTTATGTGTCACAGTTTCGAAAGCGTGTGCCAAAGAGTTGCTTTCGTGAGTCTTTATTATCGGATATAGGCGTGTGCCACAATGTACTCCACGTGTGCCATGCGCACCGAAATAGAGCGTTTTAGATAGAATTAGACCGTTTATTGACAGGATGTAAATTGGCACATGTTTTGCGCAATTTCGTGTGCCATAAAGAAATTATATATTTTTTCAATCCTATATATTGGGATAAAGAAAAGAAAAAACCACAATTTCTTGTGGTTTTCGTGGTAGGACTGAGTGGACTCGAACCACCGACCCCCACCTTATCAGGGTGGTGCTCTAACCAGCTGAGCTACAGTCCTATATCTGGTTTATTCAGTTTTGTTTCTTTGGACTACCACCTTATCAGGGTAGTGCTCTAACCAGCTGAGCTACAGTCCTATATTATTTTTAATTAAGTTTTGGATGCATTTAGGAAATATGTAAATTCCAAAGCTAATATAGTATATAATAAATGATACAAAATGTCCAACATTTTTAAATAAAAATTTTATTTTATTTCTCTTTTTAGGTAGGACAAATTATTATAAATAAAATTTGGTCCGGATAACAAATCATATTTAAAAACGTCAACGGATTTTAGGATAGCAGCATATAATAATGCATGATGACGGGAACATATAATACAATTAAAGCTGTGAACTATGCGCGGAAATGGGCGTTGCTGCGCAATCCGGAATATTACAATTTTGAAGCGGCGGATTTAGGCGGCGATTGTACTAATTTTGTTTCGCAGTGCTTGTATGCAGGATGCGGGGTAATGAATCTTACAAAAATCTTCGGCTGGTATTATTTCGGGCTCAACAACCGCAGCCCGGCTTGGACTGGGGTGGAAGAATTATATAAATTTTTAGTAGAGAATAGCGGCCCCGGCCCGTTCGGGCAGGAAATGCCTTTGGAAAAAAGTTGTCCGGGGGATATCATTCAGCTATCGTTTGGCGGCTGTAAGTTTAGTCATTCATTATTTGTCCTTAACGGCGCATCAGATAATCAAGGAGACATTCTGGTAGCAAGCCATACCCGAGATTCTTTGGATAAACCTTTGTCCGATTATCAATATGCGGCGGCAAGATTGATACACATACAGGGGATAAAGCTAAAATAAAGCACCAAAAAATATTTCTTTCATAGAATGTATTGACCGGAATTTCCCGGTTAATAAAATTTAACAAGGAAAAGAAAAATTATGAATTATTATTCAATCAACAACAATTCTGGCAACAATACTGCCGAGCTTGAAAAAATGTATCCTGATATTTACATAACCTTGTACCCGTTTGTTGTCGAGGCGGTCGGGCAAATGAGGCAGACGGGCTTAATGCCTACTCCTGAGAGAATTGTCACTACGGTAGATAATATAATCCGTAAAAGCGGGTTGTGGGATGAGGATGAAAATGAAAACATGACCGCGCAGGCTCAAGTAGCAAACGCCGCACAGCCTTTCAGAAGAGGCAGGCGCGGCCCACACAACCGCAATACATTGCGCGACCTTGTCAGGATTTTGTTATTGAGAGAGCTTTTTTAAGTAATAAGAACATTATTTAATTAGCAGATTGGATTGACAAAATTCTTAACAAAATTTTTTTAATTTTGATGACAGGGCGGCTAATTGCGGCCGCCCTGTAAATTCCTTTTTGCTTAAAAATTGACTTAGTATTCCTAAATTACACCTTCGAAGGACTATTCAAAACACCCGCTGAAAAATAGAAGCAGGAGTTGACAAAAACTGATTCTGAGGTATTAGGTCAAATTTTTAAATTTCCAGTCTTTTTGCGCCCTCAAAAGCAAGGGCAATCGCGCCGTCGCCTACATGTGCGCCAACAACAGGGCCTATCATTGCTTTTTTAATAACTACGTTGCCGAAATTTTTGTAAATAGCTTCCTCAAACAGAGTGAAGCATTCTTTTTCCGAGCTGTGAAAGAGATAAACAGGGTTTTTAGTAAAATCGGTTCCCGCTTTAATTCCGTAATCATACATTTTACTTATAATATATTCGACTGTCTTTTTTGCGCCTTTAATTTTGTTTTCAATAACCAGCTTGCCTTTATTGTTTATTATTATTACAGGCTTATAGTTGAGGATAGTACCCATAACGGCTTTGAAGCCGCTTATCCTTCCTCCGCGTTTTAAATGAAATAGATTGCCTGTAAACGCCCAAACTTGCTGATTGTCACGGATAAGTTCTATTTGACGGACAGCGTCAAGGGTGTCAGTACCGTTGTCACGCATTTCGATAAGGCGGTCGCATAGCATCGCTATACCTAAGGTTGCCGATAGGGTATCTATTATATATATTTGCCTGCCTGTCAGGCCTTTGTTTATTTCTTCCGCGGCTTTTTGAGCGCTTTCAAACGTGCCTGACAGTCCGCTGGACAAAGGAAGGTGTATTATATCGCCCTCTTTTTCTTTCTGTAAAATACCGTTAAAATATTCGATAAGTTCGTATGGGTTTAATTGAGTAGTCGTGGGTAATTCGCCTTTTCTTAAATCATTGTAAAAATTTTCGTATTCCTCAAAGGAATCATAAATTTCTTCTATGTCGCGGCCGTTGCAAATACGTTTCATAATAATATAGTAGACAGAATTTTGTTCAAGATAGGACTTGAAGCGGTCAACGCAGGAATCTGTTGAAATAATGAATTTTGACATTTATATTCTCCAAAAATGTTTTGATCTTCAAACTATTTTAGTTTATACAATCAATACGCATATGTCAAGAAAAATAAATTTGAATTTCAAACATTTTTTTACTCCCTAGAATTTATTTGTCATCGCAAGGGATAGAAGTGATGCGATAATTTTAAATCCGGGTTTAGCCTATTGTTTTTTTATTTGCATTCAAAAGTATATTAAGTTATAATTTAAAAAGAAGAATAATTAAACGGAATAATTAAAATGAGTATACTTGAAATCAAAGGCTTGTCCCATATGTTTGACTCCAAACCGCTTTTTGAGAATGCTAATTTAAGCGTTAACAACGGCGAGCATGTAGGAGTAGTGGGGCTTAACGGCGCGGGAAAATCGACATTTATCAATATAATCGCGGGCAATCTTCCGCAAGACACGGGAGAAGTCAAATGGAACAACAATATCCGCATGGGGTATCTTGACCAGTATGCAGATATAGACAGAAGCCTTACCGTAATGGAATATTTAAAAGGCAGCTTCAATCATCTGTATGAGCTTAACGAAAAGATGGAAGCAATATATGCCGGAATGGGAGAATTAACCGACGATAACGAACTGGAGCGCCTGATAGTAAAGGCGAATAATATACTGGATACTCTTACCAGAGAAGGGTTTTTCGATATCGAAGCGCAGATAAAAAAAGTTGCTAACGGATTAGGCGTTGGCGGCTTCGGGTACGATACTCCGATATCGTCCTTAAGCGGCGGGCAAAGAGCAAAACTGCTGCTTTCTAAGCTTTTGCTGGAGCAGCCGGATATGATGCTGCTTGACGAGCCGACAAACTTTTTGGACATCGAGCATATTGCGTGGCTTGTGGAGTATCTGAATTCGGTCGATAAATCTTTTTTGGTAATATCGCACGATACTGATTTTTTAGACAAGGTTTGCAGATTTATCATAGCTATTGAAAACGGACAGATTAAAAAGTACGGCGGCAATTATTCGCAGTATAAATTGCAAGCCGAACAGAACGCAAAGCAATACGCAGAAAGTTATGTGCGTCAGCAGCGCGAAATTGAAAAAATGGAAGATTATATCGCCCGCAATAAGGCACGCGCGGCAACGGCAGGCATGGCAAACTCACGGCAGAAAATGCTTGATAAAATGGATGTCATTAAAAAGCCTTCAGTTGTGTATGACGCGGAATTTTCTTTTCCGTACGCGCCTGTGCATACGCGCGATATGCTGATGGTTAACGCGCTTTTGATAGGTTACGGCGCGCCTTTGCTTCCGCAAATCAACCTGCACCTTAATTCGGAATCAAAAATCTGGATACGCGGCACAAACGGTATCGGAAAGAGTACCTTAATGAAAACGCTTATGGGTAAGCTTCGTCCGTTGGGCGGCGGATTTTCTTTTCATCCTGCCGCGCAAATCGGATATCTTGAACAGGATTTTGATATAAACACAAAAGAACAAAATGCTTCGGGGTATTTTAACGATTTATTCCCGCAAATGAATATAAAAAATATACGTTCGGCGCTTGCCGGAGTCGGTATAAAAAACGAACTTGCTACAAAGCCTGTGGGAGATTTGTCCGGCGGTGAAAAGGTGAGGATTCTGCTGTGCGCTTTAATGCAGAAAAATACAAATATTCTTATTCTTGACGAGCCGACTAATCACCTTGATGTCCGCGCAAAGGCGGCGCTCCAGAAGGCTCTTATTGAATATCCCGGCTGTCTTATACTTGTAAGCCACGAAAGAGAATTTGCCGAAAGCATTTGCGGTCAAATATTTGACTGCCGCAATTAAGAATTATTGATGGTTTAAAAAGATTTCTATACTTATATATAAAGATTGGTTTAAGGTGGGTTATGATTAAAATTGATAAAGCGGCAATTGACGCACTTGCACCGAACGCAGGCACAATTAAGAATGCTAAAGGATTGCGGCGCGAGCTTTTCGGATTGACAATATCCGACGACGGAACCTTGTTGTACGGGAATTGCAGGGGCAGCGGAGCCAATCCATATTCATGTTCGATGGATTTTGACGATATGCAAAAGCCGGTTCCGAGATGTAATTGCCCCAGCAGGCAGTTTCCTTGCAAGCATGTAATGGGTATGCTTTACGCTTATGTTGATTATGAGAAGTTTGCAACGGGGCCGGTTCCGCCGGATATTGCCGAAAAGCGGGAAAAGGCGTCCAAGGCGGCAAAGCGTGCTGAAGAAAGGCAGGCTGAAAAACAGGATGACGCAACGGATACAGAGCCGAAAACACCATCAAAAGCCAAAATAACCGAAGGGCTTAAAAAAATCGACAATCAATTAGAAGGTCTGGAACTTGCGGAAAAACTTGTGGCAAATATCTTGTTGCAGGGAATTGCGTCAATTGACGCAAAACCGCAGAAGCTTTGGAAGTACAGGCAAAAAATCTCGGCAATTTTTACATAAACGGAATAAAGACGGCATTTTCAGAGCTGTTGATTATTTTGCGCGAAAAGAAACCCGAAACCGAATACGGCGCCGTTGAAGCGTTGCGCTATTTTTACCGTCTTGTAAAAAAATCAAAAGAACATTTGCTGGCAAAAAAAGCTGCGGGCAATCCGTTGCCGGACGCGTCAACGGCTATCGAGGAATTGACAGGACATATTTGGACACTGGACGAGCTGAAAGCGGCAGGCAGGTGCTTAAGCAATGTTGCTGCGCTGCAGCTTGCTTTCAACAGCTATTACGACGCGGCGCGTAAAGAATATGTTGACGAAGGGTATTTTATTGAGCTAAACGGCGGCAGAATATTTGTAAAGAAAAATTACCGTCCGATAAAAGCGTTGAAATATATTAAGCAGGACGATACGCTGAACGGCGCGCTTGATATTAAAGAATTATATCTTTATCCGGGCGGGATTAACCCGCGCGGGCGCTGGGACGCGTCTGCGCTACGCGAATTGCAGGCATCCGATTTTAAGGCAATATCAGGATTTGCAGCGGCAGATTTTCAGCAATGTGTAAAGGATGTTAAGAACCAGATTAAAAATCCGCTTGACGACAAATATCCGGTTATGCTCTTAAAGGTTGCGGATATAAATTCCTATAAAGACAAAAACGGTAATGAAGAGTTCCAGATTTCAGACAGCGCCGGCAACCGGATTGCACTGTCTGTTTGTAAGCAAATTGCCCGACAGTGCGGGAGAGGCTGTGAGCGCGGCGGAAGCTGCCGTTCATGCCGGCTTTATCAAAAATTGCCTTAACGCAATTGCCGGACAAAATTTACTTGTCATGTTTATCAGCGATATTGAATCAGGGACACTAAGAGCTAAACCGCTTTCAATAACCGGCGACGCAAAAATTACAAGATTTTTATATTAAATACTTTGCGTCTATGAAAGCAGACGCGGCTTATTATGAGGTGGATTTTATGAGACTGGGTATATTAGACGAATTAAATAAAGAATTAACGCGGCTCTTTATGGCGGGCAGCAGGTTTGCCGTAAACGACCCGAGGCTTCAACGGCTTGCGGGTCAACTTAACGAGGCGGGGACAAAGTCGCCCGTACTCAAAAAGCTTGCCGAAAGCTGCGCGGCGCTTGTGGCGGCAAAGCCGGAGGAAACTTCCGGTATGCTCTCTGAGCTGTCATTGCTGCTTACGGCTGTTTTGCATACCCAAAACGAAACGGAGCTGGCTACGGATTTTGAAAAAGCGGACACTGACGGCGACGGTATTCTTTCCGGCGGACAGCAAAACTATTCCGTAATTTTTCCTCTTATTTCATTTTTGTCTCCGGGCAAGGACGCAACATTCGGTGCTGATAATTTAAAAACGCTTATTGAAAACGCGGCTGATTTCCGCTTATTTCCTTACATGTCCCGCGCGTTGGAATACAAGCCGTTTGACAGTTTGTCAAAGGCAATCCTTGCGGCGGGCAAAGATATTATATATTATCTTGAAAAGGATTTTAATATGCAGGGCGGTAAGTCCGACGCGAAACGGCTTGCGCTGATATCGGAGCTTGATTCCGTGCGCGGTGAACAAATCGCGCTTGAAGTGACGGAAGCTGAAACGCAGTATGAAATTACCGTCGAAGCGTTAAGGGCGCTCGGAAAATTTAAGCGGCACGAAAAACTGTTGCTTTCGTTTGCCGACGATAAAAAACAGGAAATCCGCGAAGCGGCCATGTCCGGGCTTGCGTCAATGCTTTCGGAAGACGGGCTGAAAAAAATATTGGAGTATCTTAATTCCAAAAAATATGCCTGCGCAGTAAGGCCCGCGTCCGCCATCGCCGAGCGCGGTTTTTCACTGGCTGTATTGGATATAGTGCAAACAGTTTTCAACAACGCAAAGGAAGATAAAAAACTGCTTGCCGACGCCGAAAAGCTTTTGCCCGCGCTTGCCAATAAATGCTATCCGGAAATATTCGGATTTTACCGGCATATGGTGGACAGCGCTGAAAGCGTCGGCTGTGTAAAATCGCGCGGATGGGAAAATCTGCGCCTATACTCCGCAATGATTGAAAATTTGCAGGGCATGGAAATGCGTGCAACAGCGGATTTTTATGATTATTATTCAAAGGCGCGGCATGTAATCCCTAAGGTTTGGGCATCGCATTATCTTGCTTTGCTTGCTTCAGATACTTCCGTATTCAGCAAGGAGTTAACATATTCGAAACTCGGGATCCTTTATAAAGACAACAAAATAGACTTAACTCTAAACTCTATAAACCTTCTTAATCTGGACAACCGCTGGTTTGACGTATTTGCCGGAAAAAAACGTTATGAGACGATTGCTGCCGCATTATCGAAAATTCAGGCTTTCGAGCATAAGTCGCAAAAAAGTATTAAGGATGCGGCTTTCGAATGCGTAAATAACTTTAACGGCCGCGAAAGTTATTACATGTTTGCGGAATTGATGCTAAACCTGATTAATATTTCTTCGCAGAAGGAAATTCAGCAGCTTGCTGATACGCTGTTGAAAGGCTTTTCCAAATCAGAAAAGGGATATATTTATTATTTCCAGTCAAAAGATTATCAGGAAGTGTTCCGCAAGCTGTAAGGAAGCAATCCGGAAAAGTTAAAGCACTATGCGGACAAAGCCGCAAATGATAAAAGTTCTTTCGCATATAAAATTTTTGAATATATATTATCAGTAGTTCAGGAGGAAAAATAGCTTTGAGTAATACCGGATTATTGCGGCTGCCCGCAGAAAAGTTGTACGAAGAGGAAATCAACGCGCTTATTGCCGAGGACAAGGACACAAAGCCCGAAGGCTGGAGGATGTCGCCGCGCGCGGTGCTCAAATATATTACCGGCGGCAAGGCTGGCGGGAAGGAAATTGTCCCGAAATATATTGGACATAACAGGCTTGTCGAAGTAGCAATCGCTACGTTGCTGACAGACAGGGCACTGCTTTTAATAGGCGAGCCGGGTACGGCTAAATCATGGTTGTCCGAAAAATCTGGCTGCGGCAATCAACGGCGATTCCGGCAAGGTTATTCAGGGTACGGCGGGTACGGGAGAGGAGCATATACGGTATTCGTGGAATTATGCTCTTCTTCTTGCCAACGGCCCTTGCGAGGCTGCGCTTATCAAAAGCCCGGTATACCGCTGTATGGAATCCGGCTCAATTGCGCGGTTTGAAGAGATTACACGCTGCCCGTCCGAGGTTCAGGACGCGCTTATCTCTATAATGAGTGAAAAAAATATCTCCATTCCGGAGCTTAATACCGAAATTGAAGCAAAGCGCGGGTTTTCAATTATTGCTACCGCAAATACGCGCGACCGCGGCGTAAACGATATGTCGGCGGCATTAAAACGCCGGTTTAATATCGTTGTTTTGCCGCCGCCCGCCGATATAGCATCCGAAGCCGATATCGTATCGCGGCGCGAAAGGAAATTCGGGCTCTTACAAGATTGCGGCGCAGCTTCCGCCGTCCGATGCGGTGATGCGCGTTGTTACTATTTCCGCGAGTTGCGCACGGGCGCTACGCTTGACGATAAACAAAAGGTTAAATCTCCGGGAGGCGCCGTTTCCACAGCCGAGGCTATCTCCCTGCTTACAAACGCAATGGCGCTTGCCGCAAGCTTCGGCAACGGCAAAATCAGCGACGCCGACGTTGCTGCGGGATTGCAGGGCGCGGTAATTAAGGATGAGGATAAGGATAAAGCGGCATGGAAAGAATATCTCGAAAATATTATGAAAAAGCGCGGTGCGGAATGGAGGGGACTGTATAACGCATGCATGGAATTGAACAGATAACATTTTTTCCTGTCAGGCATCTGTCGCCCGCCGCGTCAAGTAACCTGTTGCAATTCTTGATTCAATAAAGCCGGATTTGGTTTTGATAGAAGGCCCGTCCGATGCGGATGATTTAAAGGATAAGCTGTGCGCAAAGGGCGTAGTTTTGCCTGCCGCGCTGCTTGCCTATACGACAGATTTCCGGTCGATACTGTGCTTTATCCGTTTGCGGATTATTCACCCGAATATTGCGCAATCCGTTGGGCGCTGCTCAACGGAAAGCAATCGCGTTTTATAGATTTGCCGACATCCGCGACACTTAGCTTTATTCGCTTTGAGCGTAAAATGTTGGAGGAAGCTAAGGAAAATACGGAGTCCGGCGGTGAAATATCCGCAGAACCGGACAATGACGAAAATCTGTATTCCGAAATCGCAAGGCTGGCTGGCGTTCATGATTATGATGATTATTGGGAACGTTATTTTGAGCAGCAGTTAAAGGACGGCAGTTTTTCCAAAACACTTTCCTTACAGGCGGAGCTGATACGTTCCGAATCCGAAAATAAAGAAAAGCAATATTCCCCGCGTGAAAACGCTTTAAATACTGTGCGCGAAAGCTATATGCGCCTCCAAATAGAAAACGCGCTGGCGGAAGGCTTTACGCCTTCAAAAATAGTTGTGATTACAGGCGCGTACCATACTTGCGCCCTGCGGGACAACACCGCGGCCTATGACCGCCGGCGAGCTGAAAAACCTGCCCTCTGTGCCGGTAAAGCTGACGTTAATGCCTTACAGTTATTACAGGCTGTCAAGCCGTTCGGGTTACGGCGCGGGAAACCGCGCTCCGGCTTATTATAATATGCTTTGGGAGCATATGCAGGACGGTAATATCGAAAACCTTGCAGCCTCATATTTTTCCCGCTTTGCTTCCGTTATGCGTGAGAACGGCGATTTTTGCCCGACTTCCAATATTATTGAATCGGTAAGGCTATCCGAAAGCCTTGCGTTGCTTAAAGGCGGCAACCGCCCTACGCTGCGCGATATGCATGACGCCGCAGTTGCCTGTGTCGGGCAAGGTGAAGAAGCCAGAGTAATAACGGCTTTTGCGAAATGCGATATCGGTACGGCAATCGGCAGTTTGCCGGAAGGCTTATCGCAAACTCCGACACAGGATGATATGCAGCGCGAGCTTAAACGGCTAAAGCTGGAAAAATACAAAAGCGCCGTTGCGCAGGACATAGAGCTTGACCTGCGCGAAAATTATAAAGCTGCGGGAAAAGAAAGTGCATTGCTTGACCTTAACCGCTCGGTTTTTTTCAACCGTCTGGAATTTTTAGGAATCAATTTTGCAACCCGCATGCAATTAAAAAAGTCTGAATCTGCCTGGAAAGAAATCTGGCAGCTGCGCTGGTCGCCCGAAACCGAAATTCAAATTGTTGAAGCGGTATTAAAAGGCGAGACTATTGCGCTTGCGGCGGCGTTTTTACTTAACGAGCGCCTTGAGGAATGCAAGGATACCGCATCCGCCGCGAGGCTTGTTTCTGCGGCATATAAATGGGCTGATGTCGAATCTTGCCGCCGCGCTGAAGGTTTTGCAAAAGCTGTCGGCAGAGAGTGACAGTTTTATAAATACCGCGGCCGCGGCGCGCGAGCTTTCGCAGCTGATAATGTACGGCGATATCCGAAAGGAGGATACCACACCGGCCGAACCGCTGCTGGGAACAGCTATTTTTTAAAGCCGCTTTGTTGTTGGAGTTAAGCGGCGCGTGCGATGACGCGGAAGCAAAGCGCATGGCAAACGCTGTCAACCTTATGCATTTGGTTTCGCAGGACAGCTTTAAGCTTGTTGATGACAGCGCGTGGGTAAAAAGCCTTACCGGCCTTGCATTGCGTGACGACAAAAATCCGATTTTATCGGGGCTTGCGTTTTCAATCCTATTGGAGCGCGGCATAATAGGAGATGACGACTGCTCAAAAGAGGTGAGCAAAAGATTATCCCCGGGCAATCCCGCGGATTTGGGCGCGTCATGGTTTGAGGGCTTGAGTATGCGCAACAGGTACGCATTGTTGTCGCGCCCCAATCTTTGGCGCGAGCTTGATACGTTTGTTGCCGGATTGGACGATGAGGATTAACCGCAGCGTCGTAATTCTCCGCCGCGCGTTTTGCAATTTTGAGCCGGAAAAAGCTTCTGCCGCAGAAATTCTGGCTTCAATTTGGGGGACTGATTCCCGCAACACGTCGATTGCGCTTCAAACCGAACTGTCCGATGACGAGCAGAAAGCGATTGACAATCTTGAGGAATTTGATTTCGATATATGACAGATAATATAAACCAAAAGCAAATAAAAAGATGGCGCCTTATACTGGGCGAGGAATCAGAAAAAAATCTTGCGCCCGGAGGCGGAGGCATTTTGGACGGGGAAGAAGAACGGATGGATTTAGCGTTGTCTATGATTTACAACGAGTCCGATTCGTCGGGTTCCGGCGGAGGTCAGCGTTCGGCAGGAAAAGGCCCTAGCCGCCCCAATCTTGCAAAGTGGCTTGTAGATGTGCGTACGTTTTTTCCGCCCAACGTCGTCAGTATTATACAGGCAGACGCGATTGAGCGTAAAGGACTTAAGCAATTATTGTTCGAGCCGGAAACACTGCAAAATGTAACGCCCGATATAAGTATGGTCGGCACACTGCTTGCTTTAAAAGGCCAGATTCCGGCAAAGGCGAAGGATGCCGCGCGCGAGCTTGTGAAAGCGGTCGTTGACGATATTATGAAGCGTCTGGAATCCAACTTAAAAAATGCAATCAGGGGCGCTTTAAACAAAAAACAACATTCTCCGCTTCCTTCATTGCCCGGCACCGACTGGAAGCGCACTATTTCAAAAAATCTAAAAAATTATGACCGCGAAACAAAACGAATAATACCCGAAAAATTTATTTTTTGAGCGCAGGCGCAAAAGTAAGGATTGGTCGATAATACTGGATATTGACCAAAGCGGTTCAATGTCCGAGTCAATTATTTATTCGTCTGTTATGGGTTCTATTTTTGCTTCAATGCCGAGCCTTGATACGCGCATTGTCGCTTTTGATACAGAAGTAACCGATTTGTCCGAAGCGGCCGCCGGTGACCCTGTAGATTTATTGTTCGGAATACAAATGGGCGGCGGAACCGACATAAATAAATCCGTCAAGTATTGCAAGGGTTTGATAAACAATCCTGCGAAAACAATGTTTATATTGATTTCGGATTTATATGAGGGAGGGGTTGCGGCACAACTGCTTAAGCAATTGGAGGAGATGCACGAGAGCGGAGTAAAATGTATGGTACTGCTTGCGCTTTCCGATTCGGGGACACCGTCCTATGACGAAGCCCTAGGCAAAAAAATCGCCGCGCTGGGAATACCATCCTTTGCCTGCACGCCCGACAAACTGCCCGAGTTGATAGCTGGCGCATTAAAAGGCAACGACCTCTTCCAGCTTTCCGAAAGAGTTAAACAAACAAATAAGTGAAATAAAATTATGTCAAATAATGAATTGAAAAAGAAAACACTAAGAGAATTTATAATTGTAAAAACCATAATTGATAAATGGGATCCGATAAGTCTCTTGGATTTCGCGCCCGACGATGAATACAATATTGAAATAGAAGAAATTACTCTACATGCGCTGAAACCGCTATCTGATAATGCTTTGGGTGAAAAAATATTTTCAGTATTTACTGGATACTTCGGGTCGGTTTTTAATGCAAAACTCTTAGATTGTATACAAATTGCAGAAGAAATTAACAAAGTTTTGAATACAAAACCGTGTATTCCGGTTAAGAATGATATTGTTAACATTTCCGATAATCAAATAACCGAAATAAATAATACGGGCATAAAATATTTTGATTCAAGTGGAAAGGAAGGATTTGTAGATTTTGTGTCATGCCGTCAAAATTGGATAAATCATGTAATTAATTCAGGCGAATTTCACAATACTGCAAATGATTTCATGGAAAAAACTAAATGTGTTGCGATAAGAGATATTACATTATTGTTCTTCGAATTTCATTCTGAGCCCAAAATACGCATTCAAATTGAAGTCAAGCATACTTTTATGGATTACTTTAAAATTAACTGGAAAAATCGCTATTATAAAAGATTTCGTGAGATACAAAATAAAATTAGTGCGGCAGGATGGTCTACTTTCGATATAAGTTAATCATTTCTTTTAGGATAGTTGGCTCTTATACGTGTCGGCAAATTCATTTTTTGCCAAGGCTGTGTGTTTTTCAATAAATTTGGTTTTGGCTTCGGTGTACCCGTCTCTGTTGAATTCAAATTCTTTCTGTAAAAGCAGCTTGAGATTGCCGTATTCTTCGGCGATATCCGGATGTGCTAAAAGGTAATCTCTGAAATATAATTCACTTTGGTCACCATAATGCTTGATATGTAAATGAAATACCTTATCCGCAAAACCGCCGGGTGTATAACCCTTGTTGAATGACCACTTTAGTTCCGGCATTGTTTGCTCGTTCATTAAAGTCCAGCCGTTTGCAGTAAGCGTTTGAGTCAGTTGCTTTATATTGTAATCATTTTTTATTTCCATAAGTATATCAATAGTCGGTTTTGAGATTAAGCCCGGGACTGCGGTGCTGCCTATATGACTGATACGTTGTGCCGCTTTACCTGCAAGCCGCAAAAGATTTTCTTTTTCGGTATCGAACCAATTTTTATATTCGGAGTTATATTCTTTTAAAATAATAGGGAAGAGCCGCCACAATTCTTCCAATGACATTTCATGTAGTTGCTTTTTCATTTTTTTTAAACTCCCAAGACAGCGGTAAAAAATAATTTTTCGTAAATAAAAAAATCCGGATAAAACTCCGGATTTTTAAATACAATTTGGTGCCTCGAGTCGGAATTGAACCAACGACACGAGGATTTTCAGTCCTCTGCTCTACCGACTGAGCTATCGAGGCAGATTGTAGAAGATAATAATGGCGACCTGGAAGGGACTCGAACCCTCGACCTCTAGCGTGACAGGCTAGCGTTCTAACCAACTGAACTACCAGGCCATTATTTATATATATTAATCCGCTTTAGCAGACATAATATCTTTTGGTGGACCTTCAGGGACTTGAACCCCGGACAAATCGGTTAAGAGCCGACTACTCTAACCAACTGAGTTAAAGGTCCGTATTACCAAACGCAACCGCAATGGTCGGGGTTGAGGGATTCGAACTCTCGACCCCATGGTCCCAAACCATGTGCGCTACCAAGCTGCGCTAAACCCCGAAAAAAGTTACTAATAGAATATACAACAGGGGCGCACAATTGTCAAGGGATTTTTACTAAATATTTTAATATAAATGATTTTTGATAATATATTTTTTTAGACGGCGGCTTGAGATATATATTTATTAAACTTTCAAAAAATCATTTAATATAATTCATACTAAATTATGCAAATAAGAACAAAAAAGTGAACAAATCAAAATCATAAAGTCTTATTTACAAAACATATAAAATCCTTTTTTAAGTTATTTTCTGTCACAATAATGACGGTACTTTTCCAGGATTTGCCTGTGCTTGTAATACAAAGATGAAAAACTTTGAGAAGTTCTGAATCTTTCAAACTTTGTTTTACTTGAGTTAATCCAGTTATTATGCTATATTGGAATTATATAAAAAAGTCCTAAATCTACAATGTTGTAGAAATAGGACTATGGCAGGGGAGACGCGATTCGAACACGCAACCAATGGTTTTGGAGACCACTACTCTACCGTTGAGCCACTCCCCTAAGCAATAAAGAGTATATAATATTTAATGGAATTTAGTCAATTATTTGGAGGCAAAAATATGGAATATAAAATTGGTTTTATCGGTTGCGGCAATATGGCGACGGCTATTATTGATATGCTTATTGTTGAAGAGCCGGACAGGCTTCCGCAATCGAGGGCTGCTACGGCAAATATAATAAATTTGAATTCCGCCAATTATGAAATTTTTGTTTCTGATAAAAATAAGGATGCAACGGATGCGCTAAAATCCAGACATTCTGAAATCAAAGTAATAAACAACAATAAAGAACTTGCCGCTTTGTGTGATATAATAATTTTGGCAATTAAGCCTGACAGTGCCGCCGATGTGCTTAAAGAAATTTCGAAATCTTTATCGAGCGAAAAAATATTGGTATCAATAATGGCGGGCGTAAAGATATCGGCAATGTCGAAATATGCCGGATGCAAGATTGTGCGCACAATGCCCAATCTTGCCGCCAAAATCGGATGTTCTACTACCGCAATATCGTCCAAAGATTTGGATGAAAACGATTTTAGTGAAGTGAAAAATATCTTTACCAAAATCGGAAAATGCGAAATAGTAAGTGAAGAATCGCTTGACGCGGTTACGGCAATAAGCGGTTCGGGGCCTGCTTATATCTATAAATTTATTGACGGAATGATTAAGGCGGGGGTAAAATGCGGTCTAAGTTATACTGCGGCAAGAAGCCTTACTATAAATACCGTGATCGGGGCGGGGCGTATGTGCGAGGTCACAGATTCTCCGTTGCCGGAAATGATTGACGCGGTTTGCAGCAAGGGCGGGACTACAATTGAGGCGGTTAAAGTGTTTAATGAGCGGGAGCTTGAAAAAATTATTGACGAAGCGGTAAAAGCCGCTTACAATAAATCCAAATTGCTTTCAGAAGGATAATATGAAAATAGTAGACATATATACTGACGGTGCTTGCAGCGGTAATCCGGGGCCGGGAGGCTGGGGCGCAGTATTGATTTATAACGGGAATGAAAAAGAAATCAGCGGCTATGCAAAGGAGACTACCAATAACCGCATGGAATTATTTGCGGCAATTATGGCGCTTGGGCAGCTTAAGGTAGGTTGTAAAGAATTTATACAGTGATTCCAGTTATCTTATTTCTGCTTTTAATAATAATTGGATTGAAAAATGGCAAAATAACGGTTGGAAATCAGGGAAAGAGCCTGTAAAAAATCAAGATTTATGGCGGGATTTGCTTATCAAAGCTGCGCCGCATGAGATAACGTGGATTAAAGTAAAAGGACATAGCGACAATATTTATAACAATAAATGTGATAAAATGGCAGTGGATGCTATAAAAAAAGGCGATTACATAAAGGTAAATAATGCAATAATTTTGCAATAAATATTATTCAATAAAGAAAAGACGCGGATATGCGTAATTTTTGGGATTTTGTCAGATTTTGCTGTCAGGATTTGAAAATATTTTAATTTCTTCTTACATATAATAGTCTAGATGAATACAAAAAAACAAAATTCTGTTCAGAAACAAAAAATCTGGATTCTTTTTTTATACATAGCGATTTGTGTTGCCATGCTTTTAGAGGCAATATTCTTTTTCCATAAATTCGGGCTTTTTATGCAGTTGATAGCGTATATCGGTATACCTCTAATGCTTCTTATGGGGCTTTTGTTTTATTTTTTGCATAAACAAGCTCTTTTCAGGCTTCTTTTCAGTACGTTGATTTGTATAGAAGTTTTTGTACTGCTTTATATTGCGTTGGAATTGTCGGGAGTATTTGATACTCTTACGGATATGGAGCAGGTGAGACAACTGATATTGGCTACGGGGAACTGGGGTAGGCTTGTATTTTGTCTCATTCAATTGCTTCAGGTTGTAGTTTTGCCTGTGCCGGCAATTATCTTTTATCTTGTCGGAATTGCATTGTACGGACCTCATGTTACATTTTTATTGAGCGGAATTTCGGTCATAGTCGGCTCGATAATAAGTTTTGCGATAGGCAGATGGGCGGGAGAGCGTTTTGTTACCTGGATAGTCGGAAAAGAAGACGCGAGAAAATATAGAAAATATCTCGGAGAAAAAGGTAAATTTGCGTTAATTATTATGTTGCTTTTCCCGTTTTTCCCTGATGACGTTTTGTGTATGGTGGCAGGGCTTACTACAATGTCGTGGGGTTTTTTTATAATTACGGTAATTATTACGCGGACGCTTAATGTCGGATTGACCTGCTATTTCGGAAGCGGCACTATCATTCCGTTTCAAGGTTGGGGAATTGCTGTTTGGATTGCGATTATTGTCGTGCTTGCTGTGTTGTTTTTTATTGTTAACCGCAATAAAGAAAAATAATGAAATTGTTTTCTTCAAAAAA